>CABFWO010003790.1:0-15591 GCA_902155825.1 Timema genevievae
CTCTTCAAGGTATTGCAGGGAAATATCACCACGCAAGTTAAAAACTAGAGATACATTTTTTATTTATTTTCACCGCTACAATTACTCTCCTGAGCCATTTTGAACTATGGTGCCTAATTGACATGCTTTCATCGCTATACTAAACCAGAACATCTTCTCACGCTTTATAAAATGAGACAGCTTATCAACGCTCTAGTTAAGTAAAACGACTAACACAAAACTATTTATTGTAGCTACAAGTTATATTATATTTCCAAATTAAAGTGGGTGTGTAGGGAACGCGAGAAAAGGCCAGCGTTTTTGCACTTTTTATAGCAAAACTTCTTTTTTGTCAAAAATATATAAAATATTGGTTCAGTACAAACATGTTTAATTTTCTTCACATGTTTACCTCAACATTTGTTGAACATCTGTCATGAGCATAACGGCATTAGAGGACACACTTTTTAAATGAGGAGGAAAGTTGTCATTAAATTCAAAGACACCCTCGATAAATATTCAAAAAATGTTGATGTCACCATGTGAAGAAAATTAAACTCTATGTTTAAACTGAAGCAATATTTGACTTAGTTATCAACAACATGTTTTGGTAGAAAAACTGAAAAAATATTATCTTTTTTTTTGCTTTCTCTACATCCCCATCTTAAGCTAAACAATATATGCTGCTACCCCATATCGGTATTATGACGCGATACACAAAAATACCTGAGAATCAGAGACATTCTTTGATTTTTCTCACAAGAGGTTAAAATTGTTTATGATGCGTTCACATATGTATATTTTCAATTTATTTTTTACGTTAAAATCAAGAAATATTTATATCTATTTTAAGGGATATCGATGAAGAAGCTTGATTAGAAAAGTACACCCAATTTAGGGGGGAGTAATGATGGGAAAACCAGAGTGATAAAAACCACATAAACAAACCACTGCTACTCAAATGTACCCGGTCGAGATTAGAACCTGGACTTACCCGTCGTAAGAAATCCTATATAATGTGAACCTGATGCCTCATAACATGTGACCACATATTTGGATAGCCCTGTAGTTAAACGTACACATTAAAAAAAGGGCTACATTCGTTCAGAAAGGGGCTTGCTAACCTGTCATCTAACTCGCCAGATAGGCCTATATAAATCCAAAATTCTACACGGGATGATTTCCTTGAAGGGAGTATGTGTGCTGGGTTTTTTTTTGATGGTGGTTATTACTTTATTTTTATTTTTATACATTCAAAACACATCCACACACGCTTAGCCCAAAAGAGAAGCGATAATTATCGGTCTGGTGTTGCCCATTAGCTTTCGATGCTACTTTGCACTTCCAGGCAATTTGTCGTACACTCGCCTGCACAAAAATAGTGAGCCTCATTACTGAGAGATAAGTGGTCCCACTACCATGACTAGGGGAGGCTGACCACAAATATGAGATATGGTGGTTCGATTCCAGGCGGTTCTTAAAATAATGCTTTGTTTTTTATACTATTACCAGAATATTTAAATTAATTGCGCATTTTTTTCATCTTTGTACCAAAATAATAAATTGAAAATTTTTGAAAACATAGTGCTTAGTTATATATTTTGGTCCAAGAGTAATAAATAAATAAACAGGAAGAATGGGGAAAGTTACACAATGAATATCTTGTGACTTGTATGCATCCCCAATCAATCAAGGTTTGCAGGCTGAGATGGGGTGGTCGTATAGGGGGTATGGGTGATGACAGGTGGGTACACACAGGTGGGAAATTAGAATAAACAAGACCCCTTGGTAGGTCAGGACTTCAATGGAAGAATAGTGTGAAAATGTATTTTAAGGAGGTTGTATAGTTTGACGGTGTCTCAGGTGGCACATAACAGTTGGGCCATGGCTTAGCTTAGTTGGGCTACAATCAATGAACAGGATAATTATAACGGATACTAGACTTGCGGATAGATATGAATTCGGCCCCTCCAATCTCTTTGCCTTGTTTTAGGTTAGGTTAGTTTAGGTTAGGGTAGGTTAGATTCAAGTTTGTTAGAATAGAAGGTTGCCTCGATCAGCCGTATTCGTGTAGTAGGCTGAGCCGGGCACGTGACGTCACAGAGTGACCGCCCGACTAACTCTCCAGCCATACAAATACTGTTTAATTGCGGATAACTCGACTTTATTTTAATTTAATTAAAAGTACTTGACTATTAGGGCCCCTGTATCTACCACATATATCACCACATTAAATTAGTAGCAAATGTCTTAAGCTTACAGTGTATGTACACATCATAATAATTAATAAATATAATGACGTTCAAAATGTTTAATTTAAAATATTTATTTACTAAAGTGAATAAAATGCTTTAAAATTAAAATATTATCTACAAACAGTTGCATACTTAAAGTCAAAGTGTGAGATATGATTCAAGAAAGCACAGCTAACGACATTAAATAACATCTTTCCTTAGCTGCACCCGTCCAAGATATTCCTATATTAACACCTATTATAGATTGGGGATGAAGAAAGTAGAATTTAGAGGAAATAGATGAGTATTTGTGTGGAGAGGGAGTTGGAAATAATTTAAGATAAAAATCGTCAGTACGCTTTGCGTTTAAACCTCGATCCCCCGGTCCTCAATCACACAGCTTAAATGAAACAGAAGATTTTGTTCGTGTGCCCAGCTGTTCGTGTTATAACATATTACTAACATGGAATTTAAAAAAGAAGATAATAATAATAATAATAATAATAATAACAGAAAGGACTTTTGCATTTTTAAATATTTATCAAACTATCACACATTATTAGTAATAAACCCCATAAGTTATATTATTGATTATCTAAAAATAATTGTTGGTTATTATTTATATCTAGGTTTTTAGCTTAAATTCGGGTTTTTCTTCTAAAAGTGCGAGAAAAAGGGTCATCATTTACTGTATTTGGCTTTTATTTTGTTAAGACTATTATTCCAATATAAATATTTGAAACTGTAAAATGTCATGCCTGTTAACTTCGGACATTATTCCACTAATAGTTTGGAAACGTTTTATTGAAATGTGATTTAAAAAGTGTTTTTTGGGCACTTGGTTTAAGTGACTATGCCATCTAGACTGAGTTTTAGATGATGGTAGGGTCGGGGTTTGAATTCCGTTCAGGTGTAGTGAGCTTTTATTTTTTTAAATGTTTTCCCACTTTTCCTCCACACAATTTTAACTTATTCATCCCTACCCTATTATCATAATTATTAAGTTAAATTTAAATTATAGCACTGCGTCTTACTATCCTTTCAGGTTACACGCTTAAGTACTAATTACGCTAATGGTTTAGGAATTGGTAAGGTTGAATTTTGAAGAAGTGAACCCACATTTCTGTGGAGGGAGAGTGGAAAACCATTCTGAGATAATCACCCCCAGTTCACCCGAGATTCGAACCTCGATCTCCCCGTCCTCGGCAGTCTAGCTCAACATGAAACCAGCGCGTTAACCAATTACTAACAAACTACCAAATACCAACTACGCCACCGAGATGGATTGTAATTATTAATACCTATGCATGTAGACTAAACGGATAGTGAAATTCAGTGAAAACAACAACAAAATACTGATGCCGATGTACTGTAGTCTATTATGTAATTGTAATTATTATATTATTAGTAAAATAATTTATAAATATACTCACATGTTGCATCAATTTATTATGTAATGGGTTGGCTGAAAGGTCTGAAAGTAGCTAATTTAATTTATCCCTTTCTCATATTTTCTACGTTTCTTCCGTGGTTCATCTGAGTTTAAATTATGTTTACTTCCACCCTTATATCAATTTTTTACGAATTACCAGATCTTTTGAAAAATAATGATACATTATTGATTTCTCATTGGAGTTAATTTTTGTTTTTGGTGGTTATTATTACACAAAGCAACTCAACATCTTTTCCCCGGCAATATTGATAACCCTAAAGAATCGTTTATATTAATAAAAAAAAAGTTTAAAACAAAATATTCAACTATTTATACTAATATTTACATTATTATACGTATATACAAAACATCGAAAACATTCTTCTTTTGAATCTCACTCGATTGAGGGAAAATCATTAAATAAATTCTAAATGAAGGGAACTAATAATAATATTATTTAGATTAATGATTACACCTGTAGGCCTACACAGAATTCACTCTTATTTTTAAAGTGAAATTATTTTAACAAAATCGTAACTACATGAAACACTGTGAACCAGAACGCCGGTAATTTACTTCCGAGCCCCTATCGCTGAGCTGCAGTACGATTACCGGGTGACGTCACGCAAAGAGTGGTAAAAGGGAGAAAACTACCTGCTACCAGGTATAGGGACCGAGGCAAGATTGTATCCTAACCACCTTGGGTTAGATTAGTTTAGCATTTTGTTATATCTTACTATCCACCCCTTGATTTTTTTTTTCGCTCAGCTTGAGAAAACATAAACGACCATCCTTAAGGCCCGTTGACACGATATTAGTGGACTAATGCAAGTTTACTAGTATTAGCTTACTAACATGCTAGTTGTTTTGACACGCATTTTTAACTTGTATTAGTATCGCTTCTAAAAACATGGCTGAAAATGAAGTGGTGCTGACTGGTCTCGCTATTGGAGCCATTTTTTTTTATCACTGCGTCTCATTTATCGCTAGGGTTATTTATACGCATATACTAATTACGCTTATGTGCTAGGAGCTAGGAAGGGTGAATTTAGAATAAGAATGGGCAGCCAAATAAGTTACAATTTTTCAGTAAACGCAATTTATCGTAATTATATGACCTATTAAAAAAAATGATTTATATAGACAACATAAAAAAGTTATTGATTAGTATGTCTCCTATTTTTTAATTCCTTAATACATTAAAATATATTTCAGTTGATCCCAAATAGTTATTATATTATTTTGCTTGGTTTGTTAACTCACTTAGTATATATGATGAATAAAATTAAACTAAAATAAGGTCAATAAATCCCAACACAACCAAACTCGATTGGGCATTTTTTTAATAGGCCCAGGTTTTTTCAACCCTATTTTAAATGTTGGTGTACTAATAACAAAATACCGTGTCAAATACTAGCTAGGCCTAAAGTATTCTTCAAAAATAATTATAAATTAATTTGTAGATAGGTTTAAATATATATTATCTGGTTTGCTATGAGACAATAATTTTATGCTGTGTATCTACTCAAGTTGCCAAGCATTAATACAAAGAGTTTGAAGTGTATGGCCGAAAATTAATAATTAAAACTTATCAAGATTGGTTAAAGTGTCAAATACGGAGATTGGAAAGCGTGCCGGTGATTTCGCGTGAAAACCGCCGGCCATTCATACCTTACTGGCCGATAACACGAATATTATGTAGCCGAAACTAATCACGGTACTATAATGATGTATTAAATTTGTGATTGTATACAACACAATTACACATACCACGTTGATTGGTAGGAAATAATGGTTTGATAAAATTATTTATAGCATTTGTTTACCGATATTAAATAATATCTCTCACAAGGCACATTATGCAATATTTACGTAACATTTTATATTGGACACTTCTTGAGAATATGTACGCCTGATAACACTTTACAATATCCTCTAGTGCAATATCCCTCACATTCTTATCTTTATAAATCCGGTGCTTAAAATTCCACAAAAACTTATTCTGTTCATAACATTCCACAAATAGGTGTCCCCCAAACAACAATTTTTTAGTTGCCACCATTTTGAATTGTCTACTTGCATTTAGTAAAGTTGGAAGGTGACCAACTTTTTCACTTGCAAGTGGACTTGTTTGTTAGTAGCTTGCTTGTCTGTTTACACGGTGCAAGCTGTGCGCGCGCAATCAAATTAATGTACTTGCATTAGTCAACTAATACCGTGTTAACGGGCCTTAAATGATGCACCACAACAGCCGGGGCTGAGTTAGTACAACAGTACGTCTTGTTTACAATTTTCAAGAAAGAACTTGTGGCCCAAATTTAATGTGGGATTAACGCTAACCTTTTAAACATAGGTGAACTCGTGCCCCAACTGTAATACGCCCGTCTCAGGTTAGGGTTGAATGGTGGCCAATAATTTTCGAGCTCCCCAAGGTCCCAGATCTAGTTAACTTAGATTGTTTGTTTATTATTGAGTGACGCACAACTTTAGCTCTGTCTGTAGTGTAGTTGCCAACAAATCTAAGATTCTCATAGTTGACTCTCAGCACGAATAAGAACGTATCCAATTGACAGATAAGGTTTTCCTCTTTCTTTCGAAAATAAAAGGTTTAACTAATCAGCTATGGTATGAATATTGCGTGTTATCTTGGAATTATCTGTTTGCATTTAGCATACTGGCACTAGAAAGCACAAACCTATATAGGTTTATTAAGTTTGGTATCTTAGGTTAAATAGCTTATGTTTGTTTATAAAATTAAGGGCGGATTAGGAAACTGTGGTCAGAAATTATAGGTTAAATTCCAACAAGAATATATGTATGATGTTTAAAAGTAGGTTTCAGTAAAATGGATTGTTTATCTGAATTTCATTTGAATCATTCTCTCAACGAAGCTAAAACACTATACCTGGACACGGAGAATGAACTAGCGGGAGAAACTTATAACTACCAAGTTTTACCTGCGCCCAGTACATAATATAGTATTTATGAAAATTATTTCAGACGGCTTTTACTTGGAAAATGCCTTCACATTTCCCAGATAGACTCTTCTTAAATAGTGAGTGAGAATGAACCTAGGCCACAGAGAAGGAACCTAAGCTAAATCAGGAGGCCTAGTCACAGTAAGAAGCTGTATAGCTCAGCGGTAAGAGTATTGACCTTCAAATACAAATGTATGAGATTCATTTTCAATCAACAGTTATTCAACTATCTCTGATATTTTTCTATGTCGCAAACACAATTTTAGACTAAATAATTCTGATTTATTGTAAGTGAAATTCCTTTAAAAATAATATTTTGTTGTTTATTTATATGTATTATACTAAAATATTGTTAAAATCCCTAGCCTTGCTCAGTTGAGCTAATAAAATATAAGGAACAAAATCTACTCAAGGTGAAAAAATAAATATTAACAATACATCTGGTTAAATGTAAACCTCTCTAACTGGTATAAGTTTGATAAGATTGTTACCATTCAAACTTATAGGCACGTGTACTAAGCGTCAAGCTCATTAAGCTTACTTTATTGATGACGGGTAGGCCAGGGATCAAATTTTGGCTAGGAGGGCTAAGGTTTTATTCCCTGAATGAGTTCTCACTCTTCTTTACGCAAATAAGGGTACATTTCCTCTAAATATTACCTTACCCACCTCTACGCTATTATTGTAGTTAAATATGGATAGGCAGGATAAGGATTGGTCTTTTCCTTTAAAAATATAGAGATAAACAAGTAAAACTGTGCTAAATATATTTTTTAACTTAATAAATAAATAATTCTACACATAAAGTTCATGGACGTTCAAAATGTATCACTATGGATTCATTAAATATTTTTGTGACTGTACCAGCTTCCACTACTGTAAACTATTATAATATAAAGTACCAGTTAAAATAAATCTTGTACGGGAAAGTAGTCTGCTACTAGATTGAAACACCAATCATATAGATTGCATCGCCTGAGAAGTTTGCGAGT
This sequence comes from Timema genevievae, assembly GCA_902155825.1. Lineage (NCBI taxonomy): Eukaryota > Metazoa > Arthropoda > Insecta > Phasmatodea > Timematidae > Timema > Timema genevievae. The sequence goes on from CABFWO010003790.1 coordinate 7,616, forward strand.
ATGCAACACACCATACAGACAAGGTTTGTGGGAAAGACTATTAGATCGGTTTATTATAAGAACGTTGAATACTATTGACATTGTACTAGTACCCCAAATACATCCTTTTCTATTTGATCACTAAAGAAACTGTCCATATAGGGTAAAAAGTAAAATTCAAAAATATTAATAAATATGCATACAAACTGGTTCTACTATGAGTTAATTTACCTCTAAAAAGATGCAAAAGATAAATCTTGTGAGTACAATCATTGATTATTTTGCAAAACGTTGAATATAGGATGTTTACAAATATTTACACTTAGTCAAATGGAATATTGGGAGGCTAAAACACAGTCGTTGTTAGGGATAAATACGCTAGAATTTTACAAGAGTTCTAACCCCAAAACCACATAAAGAAGAGTGGAAAACCATTTAAGAAAAAAAAACCACCTCATTGAACTCGTCCGGGATTTGAGCCCCGACGTCTCCATAAATAGATAAACCATACAAGACTAGACTGAAAATTTTATAGCTGCCCCAATGGCATAGGCTAATTAAAATATATCTTCGTGGCTAATTAGATTTTGTGCAGCTTTAAATGTGTCAAATGAGAGGTATCAATGTCTGCATTGAACAGACTACCCAACCACCTTGGCCGTCTATAGTCCACCTCACAAAGATTTCCTAGAACTGTGTAATGTTCACGTTTACCACTGTCATTACGTTTGTAAGATGAATGCAGATGTTAAGTTTTTATTTGACACCCCATGAAACGGCGGATGCAGTGTGTAAAAGTACCGACACATTTATCTGCTTGAGTGTAGTTGTATGTTGGTAGAGAGATTCCTAATTTGTCAAGGTCGGTGTTAATGTATGCTTACATCTCACAGTAACGGGCAAGGCCTGAGGAACGGTTACTTACCAGATGCACCTGTGTCTAAGTCCATTACACCTTTTATTTATTCTCTTAAGAATTTTTGCTAGAGGATATCCTTAAAAATTCTCCCTCTTCATCCTGCTCACCTATATTAGTTAGCGCATGTTGAGGAAATCACTTTGCAGGCAGTAGAGTGTGTAGCGATTAAACGCAATTAGATTCATCAGATTTAAAAAAAAATAGTACGTTCACAACCAGGATTTATTAACGAAAAAATTCATAGGCTTTGGAAATGGGCTATTTTTGAGGAGATACACCCTTGTTAACGTAAAGAGAGGATGGGTATCTTATTGAGGTATTTACATTAACTATAACGTTATTGGTGGGTGCGCAAACTAATCAAATGGTTTATTTTTGTTACTATGTAATGTTGCTGTCTTACTTTGGGTTAGTTTTCTTGTAATATAAGCATTTTCTTGTAATTTTCGGGTAATACGCTTATGTACTAATTACAATAATAGTTTTAGATATTATTAGGGTTATATTTATAAGAAGTGTACCCGCATTTGCGTGGAGAACAATTTTGGAAAAACCACTCTTAATACACCCGACCGAGGTTCAAATCTCAAAATGGGTATCAAAATCTGTCCCGATTAACTTCAAATTGGAATGGGTCATATGCCGCCAAAACGTTCTAGTGCCAGTATGAATATTCAGTAAACCTGTATAACGTAATTTGGTAGACGGAAAAATTTGTTTAACAGATTATATCAGAGTGACTGGAAACAGAATTAAAAATCACAATGTGAGAAATAGCTCTTCTACTCGATACATCCCATTGGAGATTGAACGCCTGTTCTCCTGAGTCAATAGTCCTCTACATTACGGAGAATCTTGCTTGTTTTATGAGGATTTTACGACGTTGTCTAACTGTTACTTAGCGGAAAATATATAAAAAATTGCCCGTTTTTATGTATTTAGCATTTATTAGGCAAGTATTGTAGATATGACATTGAAATAAAAAGCAGGGTGATCGAAGTTCGATTCCCGGTCGTGTGTACTGAAGATATTTCTTATAAATAGGTTTACACTCTGCCTTCACGCAAATGCGGATACATTTTCTCCAAAATTAAACCCTTTTCAAAAATATTGGTGCACTTCCTCCTAAATTCAACCTTCCTCATCCCTAACACATTAAAGTAAAGAGTACTACATAATATGTGTACAGCCCGAATGGGTATGAACATGATGTGCTAAAAACTATAAATCATTTCTTAAATAATTATAAAAAATATTCTTACATTGTAACAAGAATAATTGTTGATCTTCATGAAGTTTTTTATTGTGAGTATTAAAAAAAATCGTCTACAGCTGAAACTATTTGGTTTATTCGTGAACATGTTCAATCCTGCCAAGGTGTAGATTACGTAGTCCTTATAAGCATAATATGTCTATCTAGAATAGGAAACAAGATAAAGTTTATTTTAAAACGCAGATCAATGTTGTCCCGATGTACACAGTAGAGTGAGTGTTTATACATTTCAGCGGAATAGGGGAGACGTTATCAACAGGTAAACAAGATACCTAGCAGAGGGATCTGTCAGTTTTATTCCTTCTCTTTATATTTCGTACATTGTCGTCTAGAGTGTGATAGTGATTTCAGTGATTTAGTGCGTCTAATTAAGATGCAATTATCTCCACAAAATATCTTCCAACTAACCAAGTAATTAACGTCGTTATCTTACCACACCTACCCCTTAGGATGCAGTCAACAGTTTTGAACTTAATTAAAATAATTAAACCCACTCAGCCCCCGGCAGTCATGCTTGGTAAATAGGTTATTTATACAATAAATTCAATTTTTAGTGAAGCTCGGTTGTACAAATTGTATTAATTTAATGTGAAAGACATAAATGTGTAATGTAATATAATAATATAAATTCACAATATTTGATTAATATTTGGAGAGATTGGTAATAATAATTACAAGTTATGACACATAATAATAAACAATCTTGAAATTATAACAAACATCTGAAAATTAAATACATTTAAAAAAAATTGTAGAAAAAATTGTAGAAAAAATTCAATTACATTTAAAACTAAACTAAACTAAAAATATAGTTTTAAATGTAATTGACTCAAAAGTATACAATTTTTTAAAATGTATTTAATTTTCAAATGTTTGTTATGATTTCAAGATTTATTTATTATTATGTGTCATACATAACTTATAATTATTACTAACAATCTCTTCAAATATTAATCAAATTTTTGCATTTATATTATTATATTACATTACACATATTTTATGTCTTATTAATACAATTGGTACAACCGAACCTCACTAAAAATGGAATTTATTGTATAAATAATCTTAAACATTCCTTATAAAATATTCAAATGTTTTTAAAAATTATTAAATAGGGCCTATATCTCTGAACTTATTCCACACGAGAGAATAATGATCATTAACTCAGATAACTTCACAGGATGTTAAACGCCGATTGTATTTGTTTTAGTACTGCGTCTTACTATCCGTTCGGGTAATACGCTTATGTACTAATTACACTAATAGTTTTGGAAATTATTAGGGTTATATTTATAAGAAGTGTACCCGCATTTTTGTGGAAAACAATGTTGGAAAAACCACCCTCAATACACCCGACCGAGGTTCAAATCTCAATCTCCCCGTCATCAGCGGTCTAGTCCACTGCGAGAATATCGCGTTAGAACTTGCGGCCACAGAATCAGAATATTGCATTTGATTCCAGTTACTCGCCTCGGTGGCGCAGTTAGTTGGCGCGCTAGTTTTGTGTTGAGCTAGACTTCCGAGGACGGGGAGATCAAAGTTCGAATCTCGGTCGGGTGGACTGGGTGTGGTTTTTCCTAAATGGTTTTCCACTCTCCCTCCACGCAAATGCGGGTACACTTCCTCTATACTCAACCTTCCCAATTCCTAACACATAGCCTAATTAGTACTTAAGCGTACAACCCGAACGGGTAGTAATACGTGATGCTAAATAAATAAATAAATAAAATTCCAGTTAGTCAAACTTTATCAGGCAAACAATTATATTTGACAGAACATTTAGCTTTTTTAGTTTTTTATTTAACATGATTTAAAATTATGATTAATTATTTTCCATATATGTGAACTAATTTATTCGTATAAACCTAACGGGTAGTAAGACGTGGTGTTAAATTAACAACTGATTTATTCTTGAATAAACGGCAGAGTACATACATTTACATGTTTAAAAGGGGACAACTATGTCTACATTTATTCGACCATGCATATTCTTTCATTAAACACGCTTAGTGATGTTTGGGCAGAGGGTGAGCGATGGAAAGTATTAATTGGGAGCGTTATTAGCATTACTACACTAGAAGCGATGTAGGGGTGGTCAGCGATTTGGTTATCAAATTACTAACTGGTGCACCCGTTGTTCACACGAGGAATATATAAAGTAGCTTTGTTATTTTTAGTAGGGTATATAAAATAAAACACAGGGAATTGTACCCAAATCTTAAATGTTGTTTAATTATTAATCCTTTATCGGTTTACATTGTGATACAAAACGCGAAAGTAGGTTGACTAATACACAATGTCAAAATATAGATATGAGCTGAACATATTTTAAAAGCTGATATTTCTTTTTAAGATCAAGTTGTAAGTTATAACCTCTCCTCTATACACAATACTTTGGGATATTTCTTGCCTGTTGGTGCTAATAAAATAGAAGGAAGAGTGTTACCGCTTATTTGGTTGATAAAGGGTTGTGATTAAATCCAATCTAAAGTATTTAAGAATTGTTTTATTACAATTACACTTTTTTAATATTTTTTCATCGTTTACGCTTTTTACCCTTTTTACACCTTTTAAACTATTTTACCATTTTTAATTTAAAGTAATACCCTTTATGATAATAATAATAATAATAATATTTAGCACCGCGTCTTACTACCCGTTCGGGTTATACGCTTAAGTACTAATTACTCTAATGAATTTGGAATTGTGAAGGTTGAATTTTAGAGCAAGTGAACCCGCATTTGCGTGGAGGGAGAGTGGAAAACCATTTAGGAAAAACCACCCCCAGTTCACCCGACCGAGATTCGAACCTCGATCTCCCCGTCCTCGGCGGTCGAGCTCAACACGACTGGCGCGTTAGCCAACTACGCCACCGAGGCGAATACCCTTTATGACCTTTATTCTTTATTGCCCTATTTACCCTTTTCCCCTATTTACCATTTTTACCCTTTTTTTTACCCTTTCTACCCATTTCTGCCCTTTTATAGTTTTTAATATCTTTATCTTTTTTATTTAGTTTACCCATTTTGACCTTTATACCATTTTTGCTCAGTTATTGTACATTTTTGACATTTTGGTCACCTTAGAACATTTTTGAAATTTTTGACCTTTTGGTCTTATTGCCATTTTTGATTAGTTAAACTTTTTTACCATTTTTACCATTTTTGGCCTTTTTGCCCTTTTTACTCCCTTTTACATTAACTAACCAGCTTAGCCCTGGATAAATATTTTCGGGTAAAAACTTTAAAATGGTGTAAAAGAAGTAGAAAGGGTAAGAAATAAAGCTTAATATAATAAATATATTATTACAGAAAACTATTTATTAGAAATAAATCACAAGATTGAACAATTATAATGGCGACATGAGAATAATAGTCTCTTCTTAATTACGCTCCATGGCAATAAAATTTCCATTCCCACCAAAACATATTACGAATTGTAATGAAATGTACTGGTAAAGATTTCTCGCGCCATAATTTATATTTTCTTCATTTTTCGGCTTCTAATTCATTAAAAATATCTAATCAAAATTTCAAAATTCCGGCTTCAATGTGCACATCTTTGTGCACAGGAGCTAATAATATTTAAATTGCAGCCCTCTGCTTGCAATAGATGTCGCGCAAAGTTCATGGCAGACATACAAACTCTCCATTTTACTATAATAATGTTTCTAAATCTACATTAAGATTCATATTATGTCTATGAAATAGTACATATCTTACTATAAAGATAACAATTTTCGGAAAAATCTCGATACAATGTATTTGATATTTATTGTAATTTTTTTGTATGTTTTTAATAATATTTACAGGGGGCACTATTACATTTTGTATTATTAACTTCCTATTATTTAATTTAAACATAATACATCTTATTCATGAGATACTGAAAATGGCGTGCTAGCTCTGAAATTGCCTCTTATATCCAAACATTCGTGGAGCAAATATATTATAAATGCGATTTTTATAAATTTTAAAAAATTAGATAAAACCAAGCCACGGTAGCTTTTCCCCATCCGTTTGGCCTGGAAAATGAAAGTGGGTATTTTAAACCTCTTAAGTTGAAGATATCGATTTAAGATAGCTTTGATTCCACCTTAAAACTACCGCCTTAATGTGGCCCTGACGCCATAGTCTAATCAATAAGTAAATCATAATTTATTTTGGTGATATTTAGAGTTTACTTTCTAGATCCTTCCATAATACTGCTAATACTTTCATTCAAGTCATTAAACTCAATCATTTATATCCCCCCTTCCTGACAAATCTTACTACCCGTGTACACATCTTAATTACGCTAATGAAGTATGGATGTGAAAGGTAGAATTTAAATGAAATGTTCAGGTGTTTGCACATAGGGAAAGTGGGAAACCATTTAGGGAAAACCACTCTCATTACAGCCGACCTCATCGTCACCAGCAATCCAAACTAGGCGAGATTGACGCGTGTCCAACGATGTGGTTGTAATACTCGTATTCAAAGTTTACTTTCCAAAATCTCCCATTATTCGACCAAAGACTTGAATGTATAATATATTAATGTCGTTAAACTTTATCAATTATCAAAGTGTGGCATCTTACGAAAGGGTACTAGTGATTGGAAAGTCAAAATAGTTTTTTGTTTTATTACGTTAATAAATGACCAGTTCATAATCGAGTCTTTGAAATTCCTCTTTATCACCAGGAAGGCTCACTTTCTCTATGGGCAAGCACACCGATTCGTCAGTTGGCCAATTCTTATAAGCGATGTCCAATAAGCTGCAATCACCCCCGGTCAGATAACAAGATACGATTGTTCCGCAGAGGTTAGATAACCCGTTCGGCTTATAATGACAACCTTGTCACTTGTTAAGATCTAGCACGATAATGGTAGCTTGCTCCAAACTGTTGATGGTGTTTAAAACCACGAAGAAGTGTGTTATCTTATTTTTGCGGTGCAGAGGTATAAATAATTGTCAAAATATGTATGGAGGGATAGAGATTATTATCATTGGTTGCCGAAATAAAAATTAAGAAAAGGCCACGAGGCTGATAAAAATCTTAATGCGTGGAAGAAAAATTAACTGTCTCCACTTTTTGGCCAAAATGAAAGTATTTTGCATTATATATATTTATATGTAATATACCAAATACATATTATATTTACATATATATATTAACTACGTCCTCTTTTTGGCCAAAATGAGAGTATTTTGCATTATATATATTTATATGTAATATACAAAAAATATATAATATATATATATACATTAACTACGTCCACTTTTTGGTCGAAATGAAAGTATTTGGTATTGTGTGTGTATATATATATATGTATATATTATTATATATATATAATGCAAAATACTCTCATTTTGGCCAAATAGTGGACATAGTTTGTGTGTGTGTGTGTATATATATATATATTTAATAATAAGAAACATTCGCCACAGTTAATTTTTTATGGTTCATATTTCTCTTGGTAATCTTTGATTAACATGTTATAAGCTAGGTGACAATTTTTATACCATGTTTAATATCATAACTAAATATTAAAATCTTTATATTTGATTGGCTGTATCACATTTAGGAACCCAAGTAATCTAAACAATGTTATAGTAACTAGTAAGTACTTATTATTATTATTATTATTATTATTATTATTATTATTAGCACCGCGTCTTACTACCCGTTCGGGTTATACGCACTTACGCTAATGTGCAATGGTAGGGTGATTGTGAGATGAAATGGAGGACCTACAGTTTAACGTGGAATCCGAACCACGGTGGAGGCCTGGCATTCCTCACATTCACAAGTTGTGATTAATA
>CABFWO010003790.1:16984-29428 GCA_902155825.1 Timema genevievae
GGGGGGGGGGGGGGGGGGGGGAAGCAACACAACAAAAGAGGATGATCAAGTTTTACAAGAACGTCCGAAGACATGGACTATGAAATAGAATCGACGACATGTGATAATGATTGCCAAATGTATTACTTGATTTACTAAACCAATTTAACGTGTTGTTAGCTGGTAAGGAGGGTTCCAATGGTAAATTTAATTCTTTAACTGTCGTTAGCAATGAAGTGCACTGCTGGAAATTAAGAGTATTTAAATGCTGTGTTAAAATAATCGCCATAGTGTTTATCAACAGAAACTTACACTACATACATATCGAAAACGGTTATTAAGATAATCAAGATTACCCAACGATATTTAAAAACAGATAGACTGTATGAAAAAAAATGAGGATGAATAATATTTTATACGTTCTAACAAACTGTTTAAAACAAAGAGTGTAGGTTATATGTAATATATTTAAGCTCAAATAAATCCGACACCTTAGTTCAGTCAGTAGCGTGTCTGTCTACTGAGCAAGTGTCCCAACTTCAATTCCTGGCATGGCCGCCATTTTTTTTCATTGGTGAAATATGAGTTTACCCTTTCACAGTGATGAATTAACGGCCGGGGACTGGATGTTGTGCCTGTCCTAGTCTAAGTTAGATTATAAGTCATATGAAGCTACGACAGGCCTAGCAAGCCGGTAGTGGAAAATATATGTATGGCTTGAATAAAAAACTGATCCAGACAACAGGCAGGAAACAGTAATGGATGTAAAAAATTCTCGCTCAAAATAAACCAAATTTATTTTTTGTAAACTCTTTATATGATTATTGTGATAACAAAAGAAAATTTAGTTCAGAATATAAAATAGTAACGTTATTCAATTTTATAAAAAGGTACTACATGTATAGAAAGCTTGATAGAGTTCACAATATAGAAATGTTGTCTCATTTTTTTAGTTCGTAGCTGTAAAACACTTATACAGGATGGCTGGAAACTCATAACCCAAAAACTGCACATATAGTTGGTTTGAACTAAAAGTAATACAAAATCCCTATACACTTACATGCTTGAACAAAGCTGTTCAAGCATGCGTGTACAACAGGTTGCATAGGATCTAGGCTCGTGGCACTACACACCTGGACATCTTGGAGCACGGCAGCAGATCATACCATAATTAATAGTAACAGCACACCAGTCCATCTAGAAATATGAATACATTCTGAGGGTCATCGTTAACGGTCCTACATCACAAAAAGTGGCTGACATTATTACATGTGCAGTGCCGCGCGCCTAGTTCCTATGCAACTTGTTGTACACGCATGTTTGCACAGCTTTGCTCTTCCGGCGCTGTACGATGAAACTTTGAACCCAATTTAATGGTATTAGCATAGTTTTCCGGATGTAAGTGTACAGGGATTTTGTATGACTTTTGGTTCAAACAAGTTATATGTGCAGTTTGGGCTATGAGTTTCCGAACATCCTGTAAATTATTTTCAAAATATTTGGGTACCGTTGGGTAGGCTTTTGGGTTTTTATACATAAGAGCCGGATAAATGTAGTTAAACACTTGATTTTATACCGACAAAATTTCAACGTATTTATCTTATAACTTATTAATGAAGGAAATTATTTAAAGAACTATAACAAACTGTTAGTGAACATTTTATATAATACAAAGAAATGCTATGCAATCTTTTAAATAACTGTTATAAAAGTGGCTTACAGTCAAAATATGTAAAGGGAATATAATAAGATATGACATTTTATAGGCAACGTTTAGTTATGTATAACCTGCCTCGGTGGCGTAGTTATCTAACGCACTGGTTTCGTGTTGAGCTAGACTGCTGAGGACGGGGATATTAAGGTTCGAATCTCGCTCAGGTGAACTGGGGTGGTTTTCCCTAAATGGTTTTCCACTCTCCCTCCACGAAAATGTGGGTTCACTTCCTCTAAATTAAACCTTCCCAATTCTTAATCCATTAGCGCAATTAGTACTTAAGCGTATAACCCGAACAGGTAGTAAGACGCGGTGCTAAATAAAAATAAATAAGTTATGCATAGTATATTAAATATTTTGTATAATATTTATTGGTAGTAAGACGCGGTGCTAATAATAATAATAATAATAATAATAATAATAATAATAATAATAATAATAATAATAATAATATAACATTTATTTGTATTACTATACATCACATGAAATGTTTACTGACTGGTTGTTACAGAGCAGTGTGTAGCAAACTACTTGAAATTAGTTCCTTCATTAATAATAATTACATATGCTCAGAGATACATATTTTTAGAAAGTTTTATAAAATGTTGTCTTATAACTGTCTAAATTGACAGAATCATTCAACAGTGATGGCTACAGATCATACGTCCTGAAGAATGAATAAATGAAAGTAGCTGTAAACTGTCAGAATAGGTTATTTAAGTTTTCTGAGTAATTATAGTAAGATTCTGGTATGAAGGTACTTTTGGAGGATACAAATATATTTTTCGCGCTCAACATTGACAACACTTTACTATATTATTAGTATTGTTTTTATATTATGTATCAAAAGTGATGGCTGTAGCTAGATCACATGACAACATATAAATACGCAGTGCTAAAAAAAGTACTTTGTAACATTTATAGATGCCCAAAACATTATTTTCTATATAAATCGGCCTGTATATTTTAGCCGAGTAGTAAAGGTTCTCTGGAACCCTGGTTAGATTCCAACAATCTAGTATTTGCGTACAAATCTGTATTTTATCTAAATACTGTAATTCCTCGTGCAAAGATTGCGTGTTAAATTTGTGTATGTGTGTTTGTGTGCATCACGTCTTACTACCCAGCCGGGTTAAAGAGAGAGGGATAAGGCATTTAGGGAAACCCTTGTTGGTACACCCGGAAATAGTTTGGAATCCAAACTTCTCGCAACTGGAAAACAGATAAGATGAAACTGAGGACTTTAACACGCGTGTTTACCGGTGCAGGTGTTAAGTTTTGTGGTCCTAGGGCTAAGTTGTTTTTATAGTCCTTGTGCTAATATAAAATGACCTTCAGTTTGAATAGTGAGCGTTAAGTAGCCCCCCCCCTCCTTACCCCCATTAAAAAATGTTGAATCATCCGCTGATGAACGTTTTATTTGTTTGAGCAAACGAATTATTACTATCATCGAAAGAGAGCGAAACTGCGCGCCACAGAGAGAATTGGAAACCACTTCCCCTCCATTCACGATGACGTAACGTTTGTGATAATCACAGATCAGGTTGTCCACCCTCCGGCCACGAAATGTTGCAGCACATTTTCGTATCGGGTTTAAATATATACATATATCGGCATCCCGCAAGGAATGAGAAGAAGAAAGACGGAGGAGGGATAAATACACAAAGAGAGACATGATAGGAGAGAAATCATCCTACTCGATACACAAAACTGTAATTGACCTGGTCTACTGTCAAATTACATAAATTTGATTTGTTTGTATTTTTTGTGTGTGTGTCTGTAAATAATGATAGGTTGTGTATGTTTGAGTCTCGTCACATTGTTCACAAAATATACCATTTGTTTTCCACCCTCTTTTATTGTGTATTATGTTTTCCATGAGGACAAGGTATATGTATAAAGTTGGCGAAGATATTTTCTGACTAGACACTAAAGCCATTTTGGTTCTGGTTATACTCGAAAATAAGTTTATCTGTAATAAATAAACCTTGGAAAAAAACCTATGTATTTCTATTTTATATACAACTACAAATATATTTAAGACGATAATTTATAGGAGGTTCAAATACAATGTTTGATTTATTAAATATAATATGCAGTAATATCACAATTCCATGTTAATGTTGTTTATAATTTTTTCACTACACTTTACTATCTGAATACTTACACTAATAAAACAGGGATGATGAGCATAGAATTGAAAGGAAATGTACTTGCATTTGAATGTAGAAAGAGTGAAATCTATTTAGGATAAAAGCATACTAAAAACACCCTGACATACCCCTCACCAAAAAACCTAACCAGACGAGGTTAACACATAAGCCCACGATACCACCAATGCAGGTATGAATATAATTACATATTTGGTTAAAATGAAAGTATAATAAATATATTCACTAATACAAAGCCGCACAATAAATCTACATCCAATGTAATAAATATTTACTGCAATATGCAACACAATTAATGCCTAGTTACACCCCCTGATCTAGACTCAACCGTTGATATATTTCTCTGTGACTTTGGTACCATTTAAATTCAGAGTATGGCTGTACATGCTATTCATGTTTGCTTTATATATTTATGTGCATTTTAGGAGTAATAAAGCTATTATCCTTATAATATATTAGCATTAGAATAGACTTGAAATAGATCAGGGCAGTGAGATGAATGATATATAGTGACAGATGGTGTATTTTTGTAAGTGTGGCAATACATTTTCTAGTTTCTAATGCTAAAGAGTAAGTAAGTATGTAAGTTATTATAAATAGTTTATCAAAACTCTTTTAACTCGATCGTCTGTAGTTTAACGCGCTGTTAGATTTGTGCATAAGCATGGAAACATGACAAGAAACAAAATTAAACAAGAAAAAGCGCGTGCATATTTTGGTAAAGCGCCTATAAAAGCGTACAATAATAACAAATGACTTCTCTCAACATAGTAAAGTCAATACATAAATCAATACAATTATAAAACCATAACAGCCTGTTCACGGTTAGGGTAAAGCTAGTTTGGGGTCATACCTAATAAGCCACTTTAATATTATGTATTTGTGTCCATAAAACAAAATAGTTTAGTATTTTTTAAGATGATGGAGAACAGTAAAGCATATTTCATTCTTAGTATTCGCGCATGCGCACAGCTCAATGAGCACTCCTATCCATTGACGCCAGAGGACACCCGTGAAACCAAAATGGCAGCCGGAACCTAGACTCCAAAGAGAAAACCCTTGCCAAGTGATACATTATAATAGCATACTCCCTTAGTTGTAGAACACTTGAGTTGTTAACTTTGTTCTATAATAGATAAAACGATATTTCCTGCCGTACACCTATATTTTACCATTAGCCTACACTATAAATAAGATGGTTATTTATTATGTTAGTGAAACAATGAAATAGTTCCTTGCTATTATATAGGCGGTTTTTATATAGTCCTTCGTAAGAATTGATTTATGTTGTTGTACCGCCGGTAAGAAGATGTTTGACCTCAAATGACTCCATCTTGATGAGGAAAGCAGCTCCTCATAATCATTCACATTATCCAGAGTTCCGCAATTGAGTGGTTGAATGGAAATATGTTATATAAGCCAGCAGTTGTCAGCCTTTATTTAGCTGCAAGATACAAATAAGTCTTAACAAGAAGCCCTTGAATTATAATTGTATTATTTCAAAACATATTTTTCGGAAAGTCATCAAGCAAGAATAAAACAGAGGGGGCTATGTCTGAATTACGTTAATATGCACGTTAAATAAATAAGAACTATATCATCTTTATTTAATTGACTTTTTAGTGAGATGTTTTTGATTTAAATGAAATATCCATAAAAAGGTTCTTAATTAACTATAAATGCTTGTATAAATATAAATTTCCAGATTTTTTTTAAGATAGGACATTTCAGCTATAAATTAACACCTATGACACCAGCATTAAATTAACACCATCATAAAAGGCTGAGAACCAGTAACAATGATCATACTAATAATTATTATTGTCAGGAGTGTAATTGTGGATGAGGGAAAGTTGGGGTATCTGAACCTCACCCAGATCCTAGAAATAATATTTTTTTAAATGCGTTTTGTCATGCCAAACTGATTTGGTTTACTGAACCTATTAAAAAAATTGTTATATTTTTTGTAGAAAATAAAACAATAACATTTTTATATCCTCGATAGTTAATTTTATGTATGTTCACTATCATTTGGATGCCAACATCCTTAACACTTTTAGTATTCACCATGTCACGTGCTTTTTATTGCGGTTTCACGCACACTTTTATACGTACACAAATAAAGAAAGTAGCGCATTAATTGCTGAAGAATAGAACTCTTGGCAGCTTTTTTTAAAAATAATTCCCTGGATAGTCCGGCGTTTATTTTAAGGTTGTCACCCATCCAGTATTTTATTAGTGCATTCCATGTTGTACGTAGTTAAACAATCCTAATTTCATATATTAACACTATTGATCGCAATCAAATTATATTTGTATTCCCTTAAAAAGTGTTTTTAATGTTCACATTTAACCTTGATGGTAAATCATGGCTTAATCTATGAGTTAGGGTTGAGGAAGATAGTTTAAGAGAAAACGAACCCTCATCGGCTTGGGAAGACTAGCCACGCCAAGATTTGAACCTCGACCTCTCCATGACCATCATTTCAATCCATCAAGCCTTTGACCACGCGTGTGGTTTAAAGATTCCTGCTGCTAGTTTTGGGTGTTCGCTTGCTTACTATATGGCATTATGAACTCGAAAGTTCATTGCCACGTTTACAAAAGTACTTCATCTACCACTATCATCAGATAGTTACATCCAGTTCACCTCATTACACTCTATCTCTTTCAGGTCTATCCTAATGTTTACCTCCCCATCTACCTTTAGGTCTTATCACTGATATATTCCCATTAGGTTTGCCAATCAATACCTTGAACGCAGCTCTAGTTTCTTACATTTGCGATACAAATCTTGCACACCCTAATCTCCGAGATTTGATTACCACACCAATGTCTGGTGATGAATACAGGGCATTTAACTCGTCATTAGGTAACCACCTACACTCTCCATGTTATTAATCGGGTTTTTATTTGTTTTGGGTGTTTAGTATTAGATATTTGGAAGAAAGCAACACCATAGGAAAGGCTAAGCTTGGGGGATGAATGATTATAGTTACGGACATGAGACGAGTATCGAGTATAATCTAATAAATTGAAAAATGATATCTGAACACGGGAATAGAACCAGGGACCTTTGGCTTAATGTGCCATTGCTCTACAACTGAGATAACCAGGGTTCATACAGTGTTCAGGGTCATTCTTCACTCGTAGTTTAAAGCAAAGTCCCATGTCCAGGTGTCATTTTTCAATTTACCCGATTAAATATATTCTATACAAGATTAAGGTTTTTTGTTTTTTTGTGCAATGTGTTTAGGCAGTGATCGTTAAATATTCCTGTAGAAATTTTAGTCTCTAATCTACCTATTACATTTTTCTTTACTTTAACTCATATGGAGTTTTAAATACAAATCTTACGGTAAGTGGACATACATATTGAATAAGAGTTTGAATTAGGGTCATATTTAACTAGTTGTAATCCACATGGGGGAGCATGGAAGTTCATCTTGACTAGTTTGAATTTTATTGTGAGTTTGTGGTTCGAATCCTTTCCAGATGCTAGTTTTATCCCTCTCCCATTCATACAGTTGTGGGTACATTTATTTTTAACTATACCTTATTCCTCTGCACCCTTTTATTGTGGATAGCCCTGACGAGTAGTATGACGCAATGAGCAGATTATTTTTTTCTCAGGACAGTAGCTTATTGGTTAATAGCCCTTACAAAATTTGATATGGTACTGATTATTTTTATGTGCATATTTCTCAAGGACTACATAATATGTTTAAAGTAAGATCTAGTATCCATAATCTGATGGACAAAGTAAGAACTATATAGGACAGCTCGAAGAGCTACTAAATCTCTGTGCCATGTTTTGCAACAACTGTAAGGTTTGAACGATAGCTTCAATTTTTTTTCCAAATGCAAGAAACAATTAGTGATTTTTATCAATGTTGGCCACTCCAAACTAAGATTTTGTAAATTTTAAAAGATTATTTTTCTTGAACAATAATTCAAAACGGTGACTACAAATCTAGAAGGCCCTTGTTTTATTATTATAGTGTCTAAAATATTGTATGTATTTATAGGTTATTTAATGGCTCAGATATTATAATTTACCAATAATCTAGGTTGTGTCGTGATAGTTATTGCTGCTCTAGGCTAAGGACACCACCTACTTACTTGCTAATTACAATGAGAATGGCAGTTATAAAGCTACAAAACCACTAAACTCTCTCTAAATTATCTTAAAACTTAAATTGTTACTCTATTAAAAACCACTCTGTCTTAGGAAGGAAAAATTTACCTTTCTCATAGTAAATCCATGTTTTGATAAACTAATTTTACATTTATAATTTTGTATAAATTGTAAGGGTTTTAATGCCATAAGGTCGCTTGGTCAGTTTGGCTCGATTGCGGACTGACACTATGGAGCTTATTTTTTAATTATTTATATTGACATGTTAGTTCTTTTCGCCTTCATTTTGGCTTGAATCGTTTGTTAATAGCCATAAGAGATTTCGGAATGTCTGCAACGTGTCACAGTGATTCAATAGGTGACCGTCGGAACAAAACTTGTAAGTCATGTGCTGATGTAACCCCACTTAAAAAAACTTCTTCAAGCGTTATGGACTTTAGTACCGAAGAGCTATTGTTCCGAGGTGATTGTTTTTCAAACATTAAACTACTCGTTATTAAAAGCTTGTATATAAATCACTCTTATACGCATAGACACAAACTATCAAACGTAATATATCAGTGACACAGTAACCGGCTCCATGGTGTGGTGGTCAGTGCACCTGGCTACGAGCCTAGAGGTCCCGGGTTCGATTCCCGGCTGGAACTATGGATAATTTTACCTGAAAGAGAAACTACCACAACTGTTACCAAGGTTTGGTTAGTTAGGCTTAAGCTAGTTTTAAGTATTTCCACTGGTTTCACACCCTCATACTCACTATCACCATCATCACATCTCATCGGGACATGGAAAGAACCTTCAAGGAAGGGATGTACGATTAGTACAATCGAGCATCCTCCGGGTAGTGGTACTTTAGTACTGGCTAATCTTTACACGACTGGCACAATATTACCATGGTGACATACTGAAAGGAGTCACATACTT
This sequence comes from Timema genevievae, assembly GCA_902155825.1. Classification (NCBI taxonomy): domain Eukaryota; kingdom Metazoa; phylum Arthropoda; class Insecta; order Phasmatodea; family Timematidae; genus Timema; species Timema genevievae. The sequence goes on from CABFWO010003790.1 coordinate 25,911, forward strand.
GGAAAGGGTTTATTATTTTAAGTTTTTGTTGTTTTTAAGTGGCTATTTTAAAATTTAGGACCAGATTAATAGTCAGACTTAGTGTGCACCAAGCCAGGCTCGATACCAAAACACAAGACGACACCTACCTAGACCAAAATGTATTAGACCAGTCTCATATGCGAGACCGGCCCATTCCATTCAAGTTTAGTAGGTGTCGTCTTGTATTTGGTATCGAGCCTCACTTGGGGTGCATTAAGTATGACTGTAAATGTGGCCCTTTATATGTAATTTCTAAACACAGGATTCAATCGGCACATAGGTTACCAATTCCCTCTGAACACTAAGATTAAATAATACAAACACTTTTATTTAATTACACGTATCACAACTCATCCGAGATATTGTCATATGTACGATAATACAATAAGAAAGGTGAAATCTAAAGGAAATATACCCGATTTTGCGTGGAGGTAGAGTGGGAAACCATTTAGGAAAAATAAACACCCCTCAGTATATCCGGCTGAGATTCAAAGCCCGACCACCACATCATAAGTAAACCAGACCAGTCGAAGTTTATGCCATAGCCGGTGGGCTCATCGTTGCGAGTAATGGTCACGTGACTTTACGACAAAGAAATTCACACTAAATCAATCGTAGGTATAAAATATTAAATCTTTTTTCATTGCGGCAGTAAACGCACAATTTATAAAGACACTTATTAAATTTAAAAAAATTACAAACTAACTTGATCTAGGACAGCATTTCTAATACTACCCGCCCAACATTAACAGCCAGATATTTACTCATTGGATAGCAGGGCCAACTCATCTACACGTGGTCAATATACTCGTAATCACCATCGAAAGAGATCTAGACTTGTGGTCAACCACGCGGACACAAGAGTGGGCGAAGTATTCTGCTTGAGGTCTCCAAGAAACCGACCTGCGAAGGTGGGTGGAGCCCCCGTGCAGGTAAATCAAACAGCAGATTCCAACCGGAGGCCATTACGATGTTCGGACACGCTACTCTCTCCACGGTATTCGAGGCTAAGTAGTAGTCACAAGGACTTTGCACACACCTGCGTCACCTATCAAGAAATTCTTACACCAGCACGGATAGCGAGCCTGACTACCGCCTTAAAAACCACACTAGCCAAGGCATCAAGCTCTCATTATTCTGAGCTGCTGAGGATGGGGAGATCAAGGTTTGAATCCAGGGCTGGGTGGGTTTTTATATGTGATTTAGCACTATGTTCTTTTCTATCAACCCACCTCAATAAATTACCCTCTCATCTGAGAAAAAGTATTTACTTGCATCGATGGGCAAGTAGACCAAATATCAGGCTCATCTACTTTATTTATCGAGGGACGAGAAGGTAGGGGTTTGAATCCTGGTTAGTTGTACTAAGGGAAGTTTAAAAAAAAAATAGTTTCCCACTATAGCTCCACGCCAATTTTGGTACATTTTCTCTAAATTATATCTTCCTTAACTCCATCCCACTAGCGCAATTATAATACTTTTGGATAACAAGACAGGGCCTAAAAAAGGACAAATAATGAATTATTATTTTGGGAGTATTTAAAGAGTAGTCTCTGAAACGAGGGATTATATTGTCACACAACTTTCAAATTAACTTTAATTCTAAAAAAGACAACATTGCCAATACATCCGTCCATCCATTTGTCAATTAACCACTGTAAACCGAGAGACTCTAGTTTTACAAACAATATATTTTTCAGCCGTACTGAGAATTGAACTTAATACCCTCATATAAGTAGACAGATGTGGTACAGACAGAGCTTAATAACATACATTAATAATCTTTGTATTGGACATATTAATAATAATGGTACGACACAATCGTACAAACTTGATCATTTAGTGTACTATACAGAGTGGTCCAAGAGTTCCGCATCAATGACAAATTACAATATATTTTTAATGTGAACCCCACCCATGTTAAAACATAGCTGTAGGCCTGTATCCATGTTCCGCAGAGCGCGGGACACAAACATCCGGTGGAATGACGCAACACTGCAGAAATTCGCTCACGCGTATGGTCCCTGTCTATAATCTTCACCTAAGTACATTTTAGATTTCAGGTGGCCCCACAGGGACAATATACAATGGATTTAAGTCAGGTGATCGAGGAGCCCATTCCATTGATCCCCTGCAACCAATAAATTCTGGAAATTGTCATCCAGACAATGACACCCCTTCATGGCATAAAATGGAGGGGGGGGGGGAGGGAGGGTTGACCCATCCTGCATGAACTGCTGCGGCCGGGAACCAATTATGTTATAATCGGCCACTAACGAATTACCCAAAATTGGCAGGTACGTTTCACTGCTGACAGTTTCGTCAAAGAAGTATGGTCCGACGACCCGGTCCTTCCACAGATTACAAACACCAAACCATGATGGGCTCAACACCTTGTTGCTTGCTCTCCATAAAGAGGTGAGGGTTTTATCGGGACCAATAAAGCGAGTTTTGTCGGTTCACCCCGATGCAAACGTAAAAACTTGCTTCGTCTGAGAACATTACTGTGCCCCAGAAACAACTCTCATATTTGATTAAACTCGATGGTCCTAATCGTCCTCCTTCATGTGGTGCAGCACTTGCATACTGTACACGGGGGAAATTTGTGCTTCCCAATGATACGCTAAATGGTTGTCCGAGGAACTTCCAGTTCCATGTTCGTTCGGCGTACGTATTTCTTCGCGTTCCAGTACACCTATGCCAGGACAGTTTCCTCCACCTCAGCTGATGTGCTTAGCCGCCCTGATCGGGGTGCATCCACTACACTTCTTGTCGCCTTGAATTTTTGGAGCAATCTGATTATGTATTTTAATACTCTCCAGACAATCCATATTTAACTTAAAAATCTTAACTCACATAATAGACACTGTAAATTATTTTAAACGGTCGAACAATATTTATCTCTGGACCAATAAGTATGACATAAAAAAATGATAAATTATAGCTTTGAATTTTAATTCTTATGTATTTTATATTAATATATATAAATAATATATTATAATATATATAAATAATATATTTGTTTTTAAAAAATTGAAATATTTTAATAATGGCTTTAACAATTTGGTTCAACATGGGTATCTGCTATTATTTTTTTTACAATATAACCGATTTTATAAACTTATTTTACTTAAAAATATTATTCAATAATCGTTAAGTGATTTATAATTTTTCAATTTTTACTTTCTCTCTATCTTACAGGTAGAGAAAGTATGGTGATCGTCAAAAAATTCGAACTCGAGATTTTGATGAATTTTGACGTTTCATGACTTCCTGAATCCGAAAAAGTGGTTTTTGAATTTCCGTCTGTCTGTCTGTCTGTCTGTCTGTCTGTACCTCCAACTAGAGCCTAAACTATTTTACCGATTGAGCTGAAACTTGATATCTAGGGTTTTCATAGGGTTGCCCCGAGGGGTTTTTGGAATTGGATATCTACCCCTAAAATTAAGGGTAGTTTACTGAAGGGAAAAAAGAGAAAAAGTCGATTTTCTCAAAAT
>CABFWO010003790.1:33646-78726 GCA_902155825.1 Timema genevievae
CCTCTTGCCCTAACCGAGCCGCATACCTTCTAGTCAGACTGTTGCGACCAATTAATAATAATGTATCAGTGAAAGTGACGGCATTCTTTGTATCTCTCTTCTGAAGACACAGGTGGTTGTATCTTTGCAAACTGGGTAGCTCCTTCCCCTGATTCTCTACAGCCAGCGGCACACTGGCCGGCTGCCTTCCGACAAACGAGCTAGAGTACGTTTATTTAAGGCTGCTTGAGCCCGAGACACTTACAGGGACGCGGCAATAGGCCTGAAATCACTTGACCTAAACATTGTGACCTAAAATCCTTTAGCAATATGTATTTCTCTTCACCCCATATTATTACCCGGCCGGGATATACGCATTTAATTATATTAATAGGGTAAAGATGAAGGTAGAATTAAGATAAAATGTACCATCTTTTCTTGGATGACGAGTGGGAAATCATTTAGGATAAAACACCTTCGGTAAACATCGACCTCTCTCTATCTCCTTAAAATATAGCTTATTATGAGATTGACGCCTTATACCATGTGACCACCTATGAAAGAAACACACCATATGAGCTGTATCGACTTGTCTGTGTCCAACACTCTTAAACTAGACAAACAAAACAGGTCTGACACATTCTCCTTTGATTATTCCGTTTAAGGTTTTTGCAAGTATTAAAGTTTTTTTTATTATGTACTGAACATTAAAAGTAATGAATGCAAGAATAAAATAAATCTGGTGAGTGTCAAAGCAACTTAGGGTTTTGTTCTTTACAAAGGATACCTTTTGAAATACTCTTTCTGAAACTAGTAATTACAAAAAAGAACAAGTTTTATTCATTCGACGTTTAATATTTTTTCCCTTGAATAGTAGTTAGCTATAGCATTTATATAATTACGTTGATACATATTTTTTTCTCTATTAGTGTAATGAATCTACACATTTTTTTCAGTAGGCTACACCGCATCTTACTAACCGTACGGGATATCCTCATATTTAGACTAATGAGGTTGAGATTTAAAAATATTGAGATTAGAGGAAATATACGCACATGTGCATGGAGAGTGTTAAACCATTTAAGAAAAAAAAAAGCCTTAGTACACCCGACTGGGCTTCGAGTTCTTTCATTTATTTATTCCATTTATTTAATGTTCACTTTCTGAACAGACTGATTATTTCAGCACACGACTATAAACTAAATTATATATAGAGCATACACTACATCAAGCGCCCCATTGTTAATTTATCACTGTTAAAGGAGGAACCTCACATTGCACCAATGATCAATTTTGCGGCCATCCCGGAAATCGAACCCGGGACCCTTAACTTAGTAGAGAGACTGAGATAAGATGCTAGACGATTTAAGCCACGATCTTCCCTACACATGGCAATACAATATAGTACGAAAGTGTCTGATCATTTGACCATCGATACGGGTAGAATTTCCAGACATGTTGACTTAGAAATAACCTTATCTGACAGTTTAATACATTATTAGGTCTTTTTTTACGTATTCATAGATAAATACTAGTATTTTTCAGTTTTCATTTGTGATAAAGTGTGATGATTTTGACTTACCTTGATTTTTACTTACTCATATCGAGAAATTATCGTAATTGTAAACATGTTTATCTCAATATTATTATCTACGTTTTTTGTGCCCCTCAACTCCTAAAATGGAACCTTACAATTCTGTTTATCTCCCTGTTTGTAACTGAGGCTACAACCGAAATAATATGATGGATTTAGTGAAATAATGATTTTGATTCTTTCCATTGAATTAAGGGTGGTATTATAATGAGAGCTGTGCCTAAGAAAGGCAATAAGCTTACTGCCCACGGATTAGTTGCAAAGTGTGGAAGTGGACTGGGAAAGGTTTACAAAAGTTTGGCGGGAGCTGCAAAGAAGGTATTTGGGAGGACAAGTGATAATAGGAAGGTAAAGGAGACCCCCTGGTGGAAGGACAGGGTGAAGGAAGCAGTGAAGGAGAATAATAAATCATTCAGAAGGAGTTTTAAGAATAGGAATGAGGATACAAAGAATGTATATTGGGAGATGAAAAGAGCAAAGCGAGTGGTACCAGAAGTAAAAAGAGACATAAATACCGAAACGGGATGTGAAAGTAAGTAAGAAGCTGATATTTAGCCAAGTAAGAAACGGGAGGAGAGAGAAATGAAAATAAGTTATAATGATGAAGGAAGAAGGAAGAACGTTAAAGATAGGAGAGGAAGAAAAGTAACCATGGATGATATATTTTTTAAGATGTTCTACCCGTAAGAGGAAAGCGATGAGACTGAAGCAGAGGAGCAGGAAGAAATAACAGAAGAGGAGTAAAGAAGTTCCACGTGGAAAGAGATGAAGGACGCATTAAAGAGAGTGAAACAAGGAAAAGCACCGGGTGTGGAAGAACTGACTGTGGAAATGATAAGCGCTGCGGTAGAAGCAAGTGTGAAGTGATGGTAGTGACAAGGAAGGGGATAAGGCCTAGTAAAGCTATAAAGTTGGATGGAGTAGAGCTGAGAAAAGTATAGGAGGTAAAACATCTTGGAAGCGTGATTGAGGTGAAAGGTGGATGTAGAGATGATCTAACGAGAAGAGAATAGCAGGGGAATTGTTCAATAAGTGTGTAAAGTACCTGTTGTGGAGAAGAGAACTACCTTTGAAGTGTAAGGAAGTGCTGTACAGAGCATACTTTGTAGCCATTGTCACATATGCAGCAGAAACATGGATATTGAATGTAAGAAAGACTAGGAAAGTGGAGGCTATGGGAAATAAGTTTGTGAGGAGAAACTTAGCTGGCACGAGGATAAAAATGATAAGGAATGACGCTATCTGGTAAATAGTGGGAGTAGGAGAAGTACATGAGATAATAGAAGAAACGAGAATGAGATGGTGTGGGCATGTAATGAGGATGGAGAAGGAGAAGTTGCCAAATAAAATGATGGAAATGAAGTATATTATAAGAAATATAACCCGCCTCGGTGGCGTAGTTGGCTAACGCGCTAGTCGTGTTGAGCTCGACCGCCGAGGACGGGGAGATCGAGGTTCGAATCTCGGTCGGGTGAACTGGGGGTGGTTTTTCCTAAATGGTTTTCCACTCTCCCTCCACGCAAATGTGGGTTCACTTCCTCTAAATTCAACCTTCCCAATTCCTAATTCAATAGCGTAATTAGTACTTAAGCGTATAACCCGAATGGGTAGTAAGACGCGGTGCTAAATATTATTATTATTATTATAAGGAATATAACGCAATAGAAACCAAGAAAGAGATGAGAGGAGCAGATAACAGAAAGTGTGCAGGTGAGAGGAGGAAGAATGGTGGACGAATAGAAGAATATGGAGGCATTTCACTAAATTGACTTGGCCACCGGCTTGAAACAGTTTATGATAATACGATTATGATGACTGATTTTTGAAAATTTAATATTAAAAAAAAAGGCTATGATGATTAAAGTTCAACATTGATATTTGAATAGTGTTTTCATGCTAAATTAATTTTTTAAGAAAAAATATATTTTAGGATAGTTTGGATAGTTTTAGTTTTAGAATTTAATTTAATTTTTTGAATCTCATTCTTTCCTTTCATTTGAGGTATTTAAAGTGCACTTTCTGAACTGAATGATTATATCAGCACACGACTTATTAACTAACTTTAATCTATAACAGACACAACATCCAGCCCCCAGTCGTTAAGTCATCACTGTGAAAGGGTAAACCCACATTTCACCAATGATAATTTTTCGGCCTTGCCGGGAATCGAACCCGGGACCCTTAGCTTAGTAGACAGACCCACTACCAACTGATCTAAGATGTCACACAATTCTTTGAAAATGGCTATATAAGTTTTGTTCAAAATTTGTACCCTGAGAGCATTTTTACACAATAAACTAGATGTTTGATTATTGTATTTAATAAAATGGATCCATGGGTAATTTACTAATAATTCATTTCTGAATATTTAATTTTTCTTTTTCGCGCCCTTTGGAGAGAGGGTGTTTTCCGCGGTGCTATCTATTTCTCAGTCTTTGTCTGTATCTTGGCCTAAAGCCAAAACCATTTTACCAATCAGGCTAAAACTTGGTATTTAGGATTTTCATAAGTTCTCCAGAGGTGTTATGGAATTATATATCTTATCCTAAATTTAAGGGTAGTTTACTTATGGCCCAAAAGAGAAAAAAAAGCGATTTTATCAAAATAAGATCTACTGATTTTGTTTAGTACTTTTATCCAAACAAGGTTTAACATTACAAACAAATGGGGGTATCTCATTTTCTCATAAAAATGACTGAGGATAATTTACACAAGCGGAGATTCCCAATTTTGATCATACCCCCACTACTCTTTGAGATACGAAATAGCTTACCACTACAAAGTTGTATAACTCTTAAATATATACCAATATTTATTTGAAGGAATAATTTATAAAATCAACATTTTTCAAGTTATAGACAACTATATTAATATGTTTGTAGCTAGAGCTTTGAAAAAATGAGTAAGTTAAAAATGCACAGAGCAAATAATACGTTTCTATAACAGTGTCTATTATTTCAAGTATTCTCTTTGTCACATTATTTTCTATAGAAATTTATATTATTATTATTTTGTCTCACCTATCTTACAAGCTATAAGTATAATTTGAGCTAAAGTAGAGAGAAAAGTTTGCAGTGCACAGTACCACTTATTTCTTACTATGTTAATATGTTATGTTTTATAACAGTATACATATTATTTTATTTGGGTTCCTTGGTGGAAATTGATGATCTTTTGTTCCATTATGTGGGTGCAGCCATGTCTATTATTTAATTTCACATATATTATGAGTTTTAGGTAAATGCCTCAATTTTTTTTAGGTAAAGGAGCGAGAAAGTTTGAGCGGTACGCCGAAGGTAATTGGAATTTTTGGCACCGCATTTAATCGGCCAATTTCTTATTAATGGAAGAGAAGGATGGTATTAACGCTAGTGAATGGCCATATTATTGTTACATAATTCAAGTGGATGGATAGTCCATAAGTCAGTAATATGATAGTAGGAATTTTCACATTCCTATACAAAAACTAAGTTGATGAATAAACTGTACGCCATCCATGCTCGATGCCTAAGGTAGGCGTGTAGGGAACTTGAGTTAAAGTCCATATTTTTTACATTCTTAATAGAAAAAAACATTATTATCCAAAATAAGTAAAATATTGGTGCAGTAGATACATCTAGTTTTATTTTCCAGAACTTGTTCGCTCACTTTTTAATTTTCATTTATTTCAGGTAGTTAACGTGCAGTTTCTGAACCGATTGATTATATCTGAACACAAGAATTTCTATGAGCGAGAACGAAAGGGCATACCGATTTTGCCGGTATAGGTATTTTCACATACCTTCCAGGTTTCTTTTATATGTCACAATCGACAAGGGATGGACGGCTTTACATCCCGTTCCAAGGAATTTGAGCTACGGATTTTTATTGCTCAAGAAAAATCCGTTGACCTAGGCTGGGTTTGAATCCACGATCATCGGATCATGAGGCAGGCACTTTACCCCAATACCACTAAGGTCGACAATAATTATTTATTTAACTGTTCTCTAATGCCTTTAATGTGCAGACTGGGAATTCAACATAAACGTTTTAAATGAAGATGAAAAGTCCTTGTCAAATTACGTGATGCCCATGACATGTTTAAAATCTGTTGAGATCAATATATGCAGAGTATTAAACCAAACGTATAAATTGAAGCTATATTTTATTTATTCTAGCCAAAAACTTTTGTGTAATTTTTTGTTTCTTGTTGCTTTAAGCCAGTGTTACAAATTATATCGCCTTAAATGAACCAGTAGAAGGGTCAAATGATTCGGTGGACAACATGGCACCTTAACACCACGTTAGTAACCACTGTCTTATCCACCCTAAGGGAGGTGCATCTAAGACAGTTTACTAATTCCTACCTCTTCTATTAAGTCGTTACTAGCCTTATTTTTGAAGGTAATTGTAAATTTATGGTACAAACTAGACCAGTATTATTCCTACTTAAGTTACACGTCTAAGGTAATGGGTAAAAAAACCAAAAAATAGAGCACTCTATAATTATTTCGTAAGACCAGAAGTGTTCCAGAAAGAAATTATAATTTTGGGGTGATTATTTTATCCTTGAGGCTAAATTATCAAACGCCTATCTAGGAATCTAAAGCACGCGACAAGTTAGACGCGAAACGGTGAAAGTTGATAGTAACGCCTTCAAACTAGCTTTACTATAATTACTGACAATATTGATAAAAATCAATAAGGACTCAGACAAAAAAAAAGCTAGGTGGAAAAAAAACAAAAAAACAAGCCAAATAGATACAACTTGCTTCGATAGCCACTTGATCTAAGGCTTCATTCTCGCAACAGACTAGATAGTCTACTAAATAAATGTCCCAATCAATGCGTCTCCTTGGATAAGTGGTGAGAGTGGTAAACAATGGGTTTTAAAGAGCCTGACTCGATTCCAGGTGTGGGTCATTATTGATATCTACTATTTTTTATCCGGATACGTCTTGATGTCCAATTAGGAAACATACACGTAGACTTTGGTGCTAGGTGTATGATATTAGACGTGATGTCCTAGGTTGTGTTAGTTTCAATGGCGTGTCTTGGCGAGCTACCAGGGTAAATAAAGCTCTTTTAAACTGTATCTGTGAATTATTATTTCCATTCACTAAACACTCATTGGTCAGGTATCAACCGAAATACATTCACATATGAGGTATTTAGAGTAGAGGCTAGAGTATTATTGGTCAAATGGTGACCGGATGAGTGACAACATATCACAGGTATGTACAGTTTAAGGGACTTTTTATTTAGCACCATGTCTTACTACCTGTTCAGGTTATACGCATATGTACTAATTACGCTAGTGAGTTAGGGACGAGGAAGGTTGAATTTAGAGGAATTATACACACATTTGCGTGGAGGGAGAGTGGAAAACCATTTAGGAAAACCACTAAACCAGTATTAAAACCCCGATCTCTCTGTTATCAGCAGTCTAGTCTATTGCGATAGTGACTCCTTATACCATGCGGCCACCGAAGCAGTTTTTTTAGGGATCTGCCCACTCTGAAAACGCACTATACGCGCAACAGGTTAGTTTTTAAGTCGTGTGCTGATACATTATGTTTAGAAAGTGCAGGTTAAACACACCTATAAAACATGTGTTTAAGGGAAGCTTACTTATTCATCTTAAAGTGATAGAGTTTGTTTTAAATTTTCTAGAACAAAGTAATATGTCAACTATGTTATAATACCTTTTAATCAAGCTTGGGGGCCTTAGGATAAAGTGATAACCTAAGGACCCGATGTTCGTTGGTTCAAACCCAGCCGGGGTCAATGAATTTTCCTTGAGCGTTAAAAATCCGTAGCACAAATTCCTTCGGAGGGGAAGTAAAGCCATCGATCCAATGTCAATTGTGGCATGTAAAGTAACCCTGGAAAGTATGTGAAAATACCTTTACCGGCAAAATTGATAAATCCTTTCTCTCTCGCTCATAGAAGTTCATATGTGTTGATGTAATCAGAAAGAATAAATATAATAACGTATATGCCACATTGATGGTCAAGTGGACTAAGGTGTCAGTATAGTATGTTTTAGTTTGAAGGTGAAAGGGTGGTTGGGGTTCAATGTCAAACAAAACGTAGCAAGATTTTTTTATTTGGTGTTTCACTCTCTCTTCACGCAAATGCGAGTACATGTAATCTAAATTCTATCATCCTCATCCATACCTTATATATACCTTATACCTTATAAGTGTTGATAGCCCGGACGAGTAGTAAGAATCGGACAGGGGAAAAAAATGTCTTTATGATATGTTCTTTCCACCCCGTTTTACTGTCCGTCTGGACTCTACGAATTTAATTACATTCAAGAAATAGGGATGAAAAAGGTAGAATTTTAAAGAAAATGTACTAGCATTTGCATGTAGAGAAAGTATTAAACTATTTAAACAAATGAACACTAACCAAGATTTAAGCCTTGACCATCGGTAAACCAAACCAGATGATCTTGACGTTTATGTCACGTGGCTGGCGATGTGGGTCTGTATAATATTATAGTGATCAGAGTTGAGGCATCTAAGATTTATATGAGTGAGTCAGCCAATTATTCCTTTGAGTCACAAACGAGTCAGCGGGGATTTCTACTTCCACTACAAAGGTCTTCAAATCTGAATTCAAAGCGCAGGGTTGATGTCATGGATGACTAAACGGGCAGTGGATCAGAAAAAGAAAGGATTCAACCCCCGATATTAGTGCATTTTTAAAAATGTTTTTCCCATTCTCTCTCCAGACTGTGAACCCAGACTTGTGTTCAGAGGTTACCAAGGATGTTTCTGAAGTCGATACTATTATATCCAGTTGGGTATATTAAGGCACTCTCAGTTGTAGATTGGTCCTAGTTGCCTCGAGCCAGTTTACATAGAAGGCATCAATCACCTCCGATACAATCCTCGAACTGGAGACGTGCTACAGCATCTCTGTCCCACTCTGATCTGGACCAGACTTCTCAATGAGCCACCAAAATACTACTGCAACAACCGTACAACTACCACTGAGTTAACAAAACATTGCAAACAATAGTTCTTTAAACTCTTATTTTTTAGTAATATAATTAAATAATGTATGAACTATATTTTGAGGAACAAACTTTATACATGAATTATTTAGTTTTAAATCTACTTTTTTTTCTTATTTCTTCTTACCTTAATGGCTTACAACTAGCAAATTGACCAATTTAAGGTGAGCTGGTAGGAATTGCGAGTTAAGAGAAGTGTCTTAGCAATTTTAATAGCATGATTTTACTAACTTAAAATAGATTAAATATTTCTCCAGTAGAAAAATAAGAGTTTAATTTTCTTCATATGGTAATCCCAATAGTTCTTAAATATTTGTTTAGGCTGTCCTAGAATTTTATTTTAGCTTTCTATTTTAATTTAAAATGTTTCACACAAAATGCTGATATAATTATGACAAATATTTAATAAATGTTGAGATTTATACGTGTAGAAAATTAAACACTATGTTTCTACTGGAGAAATATTTGATTTATTTTGCCGGAAAGAAATTGTTTGATATAAAAACTACGAAAACACTTCCCTATTCATGAGTCCCCTTCAATCCCACCTTAAGCCTATAGATCTAAACGGTTTATTGTATCTGTATTTATAAACCATAAAAATTATGTTACAAATAAAATAAATGCATTGTGTTTTATTCTAAATTAAATAATTGGACGTTAGATTGGGGCATTTTTTATCTGTTCGTTAATGACCAATGAAAAATAACTTACTCAAAATATCCATTTATAATATATCACATATTTTTTAAGTTCTAGAAAACCTAGTTTAGCTAGAAGACTTAATTAATACTGATGAATGTCAGGTATCTTTAAAAAAATACTGTGTGGATTTGTAAGAAAATATACCGTACTTAGATTTAAGTTTTACTCTACCTTTGCCACGAGTTTTGATATCCCTTTTTTAAAGTGTAAAAGTTGTTTTGTAGTCCAAGGCTTTATTCACTCTTCTCACTTAGGTCTTCCACATCTTCTCTCCACTCTAATGTGATGCATTTATTCCACCTACTATGGAAGAAAGCAACTCTATACAATTAAGTGTACATGAAAGGCAAAGTTTGGGAGATGAATGATTATAATTACGGAAATCAGACTCTGCCTTAAACTATGAGTGAAGAATGACCGTGAGTGTGGGACGATCCTTGGACAGCTCAGTGATAGAGAATTAGTGTACCAAGCCAAAGGTCTCTGGTTCTATTCTCGTGTACAGGAGTCATTTTTCAATTTATTCTAGCTTTACCTATTAGGTACCACCCTTCAATTAGCCCCTACGTGTCAAACATAGTTTGGTTTATAAGGCCTTTGTCTACTGAGCTAGGTTTCATTTCCCAGTAACCTGGTTCGGTGGTCGAATAGTCTAAGACATCACTCCCACAATATATTAGAATGTCAATAACGGGGAGATCGGGGCCTGAATCCCGGTCAGGTTACTGAGGGTGGTTTTTCCCAAATGGTTTTCCATTCTTCCTCCATGCAAATGTGGGTACACTTTTCCTCTAACTTCAACCTTACTTATCCCTAACACATTAGCGTAAATGATTACATAGGTGTATAACCCGAACAGATGGTGCTAAAAAAAACATGTCCGAGAAATTAATAATTGATGGAAATGGGGTTTATTATTAACAGCTAGTAATTTATGGCTAGGGTACTGGGGTTGTTGTGTAATGTCCTAGAGTTAAGTGAGTTTGTAAGTCACGATCTGATCTAATCAGTGGGTTTAAAAACTGTACGTTAAATTTTACTTATTAATTGAACAATCTTGAACTGAGTGAACAAATAACGAAGGATTACAACATAACAAATTACCACTACCCACATCGGTGGACACGCGGGCCAAGGCATCAACCTCGTAGAGTTTAGTTTATCGGTAAATAATAGGTTGGAATTTTGAGTCCCGGCTGCGGGTGTACTTAGAGTAGGTTTTCCTTAACCGGTTTGCCACTCTCCTTCCACGCAAATACTGGTATATTGCTTAAAAAAAAAATCTCGACCTTCCTCATCCCTTCCCTATTGGTGAATATGCGAGTATCCCGGATGGGAATTATGACGCTGTGCACAAAATACAAAGTAGATGTTCTCTTGGATCAAATTCCTTGCGGTGGGACTTGTGCGGCTGTTACACGGATACTGCGGTGGTCCCTTCTCCAATACCGCGAGATGCCGTGCAGGTAATAAGCCTTCCAAACAACCTTCTCGGCGGGCTGCTGGTCTCGTGTCCTAGGTGTGTGCTTGGCGGTGTGTCTGTGTGTCTGTGTGTGTGTGTGTGTGTGTGTGAGTGTGATATCGCAACTGTACCCTAACCCCTCTCCCCCTTCATCATCCATCAATCTTGTAAGGGGGAAGCGGGGGAGCGCCCATGAGCTACGCGTGCCCGTCTCCCTTCCACCCGCACCGACTTATGGAACCTTGCCTTGCACCGTGTTTCTGGTGTGGTATGACCCAATTTGCGACCCTCTCCGCACCTCTCCCTCCCTCCCTGCCCGTCACACCCGTCTCGCTCATAGATGGAACCGATAACTACTACCTTTATGGTTGTTTAGGTTAAAACTACATCAATAAGAAAAAAAAATCTTCAAAGAAAGAGACAGCCTCGCCGATCTTGATTGAAATCTATACGTTAGGGTTTCTCTTCATCTGAACTCTTGCGACGTCGTTGCCAACTTAACGGATTATATCTGGAACACATTTCCCATCTCGCTCTCTCTCTTCTTTATTCACACACACANACCAGTGACAAAGAGGTTGAGGTTCGAATCTGGTGAACTGGGTGGATTGTCAGTGACTTGTCACTGTATTTATCGTTCAGGTTATATTATGCATAGTGATTTTCTTTTTACCTCCATGTATTACTACCCGTCCGGGCTAAACGCTTATATATTAATTACGCTAATGGTTTTTAGGGATGAGGAAGGCTATATTTAGAGGAATTGTACCTGCATTTACGTTGAGGGAGATTGGAAAACCATTTTGGGAAAAAAAACTCTTTCAGTACACTCGACTGAGATTCGAACATCGATCTCCCCGTCATCGGCAGTCTAGTCTAGTCCGAGAATGACGCCTTGGACCATTTGGCCACTGAAGCGGGTCTTCATCATGTTAATGTGGGTGCAGTGCAGTCCGGTTAAAACTATATTTCTCATCCCTAATCCCACAAAAGTTTGAAATTTTTTCATGTTTTTTTCTTCTAATACCGTTTGTCCGATTAACTTCATTAACTTCACTTGTAGATTAAGGAGTAGATTAAATTGTCCTGCAGAGCATTAATGTTGTATTATTTTAGGGATATTTAAAGGGAACCTTTCAAATAAATTGATCATATCAGCATATGACTTAAAAACTAACTTTATTATAGAAACATCACAACTTTCAGTCCTCCACACGTTATCTCATCACTGTGATAGTGGGAGCCTTAATTTCCATAATATGTTTATCCATAGGCCTAACTGGAATTGAAACAATAGCCCTTAGTTTGGTAGACAGATGACTGAGCTATAGAGTCGTATAAAAATATCACTGGAAGATGCAGTATAAGTTATATTCGGTGAATACACGAACTCATCCAATCTGGTTTGCCAGTGACGGGAAGACTGGAGCTCGAACCTTGGATGGGTGAACTGCGGGATATTTTTCCTAAACTGTTTTTCACTCTCCCATTATATAATTTCGGGCGCATTCCCTCTAAAACTCCTTCTCTATTATCCCTACCCTATTTTTTGTAATGTAAAAGTTCCGATAGCCCTGGCGGGTTTTAAGACGTGGTGCGAATTTAATATACATCCTCTCCTGTAGAGCACTCTAGTTTTGATTAATAATTACAGTATATCTGTTATTTTTGAGTAAATCTAGGTTCTATCAGAACACTACCCGCACCTCCGGGCACGCAAAATAAGTGTCAAGTTATTATAGTCTGGTTTGCTTGATATAGGGAGGTCGGAATTTGAATTCCAACTACTTAAATTGAGATTTCCCCCCTAAATAGATTCTTACACTCCTTACACGATTGTAAAAAGTAGGGCTACATTGCCTCTAAATTCTATCCCCCTCATTTCTACCTCATTAGCGTAATTAACATATTATAATCGTAAAACCCAAATGCGTAGTAAGATGTGGTGAAGAAATCGTTAAAGCACTCCCTATCTAGTAAGAATTACAAAGTTACTCGCACTTTTAAACTCTCCATAACGTTAAAATAAAATGGTATAGTCCCAGGACGCAATAGGTGATTAATTATACCCTTAGGCAGTCTCGTGTACTGGAGTAATTTGTGCAGTTGCTTTTTATTGAAATGTTTATTTAAAGGTGAACAACCAATCAAATCATGAACGGAGACCAATCTTCGATAGAACCGCTAAGTTGTTGCCTATCGGCCATTCCGTCTGGAATGCACGTACCACACCCTATTAAAGAGAGATGGGGCCTATGGTTGGATCAAAGGCTTGCGAACGAGAATTATAATAAGAGCAAATAATAATAATAATAGTAAATGTTGTCTTGTGAAGGGGAGAGAAAGTTGGCGGACGGAAGTCCCTGACAAAACTTGTTATCTATATAACACCTCATCTCCTCCACCCACTAGGCAACATCCTTGCCGGCAAAGTTGCCAACTTAAACATTTCTGAACTAGATTTTTCTTAGCACCGTGTATTACTACCTATTCGGGCTTCACGCTTATGTACTAGCTACGCTAATGGCTTTAGGGATTAGAAAGGCTATATTCAGAAGAAGTATAACATCATTTGCGTGGAAGGAGACTGGAAAATCACTATGGAAAAAACCCTCAATACATCTGACCAATATTCGAACCTCGATCTCCCCGTCATCACCAGTGTAGTCCACTGCGAGAGTAGTGCGCTAGACCATCGAAACAGTATCTTTTTTCTCTTTTTTAATAGTTCGTATAAGTATTTTATTCACAGTATTTATTGGACCTTTTTTCACAATATATATTTTTTCTTTTGCTTCTCATATATAGGCCTATCAGGGCTATACACATTTAACTACATCAATGAGTTTGGAATGAGAATAGTACAGCCTACTTAGGTAGATGTAGACTACTCGCATTTTCGAAAAGAGAGTGAGGGAAATTATTTAAGGGAAAGATACCCTCAGGAAACCTAGTATAACACCAAACTTTCTGTTACCAGACGAATATGAGCTCGACTTTAGTGTCACATTTGTTGTGTCAAAGCTAACGTAGATGGACGATATACACCAATTTTCTCTCGGATGGATACATCTGACAGTTAGAAAACGTTATTAGATCTACGTTAACATATTCATTCAACAAGTCATGGGATTTTTAGATGTCAATTTTGATATAATACCTATTAGATAATAATAATAATAATAATCCGTGCTGGGCGTGTGGCGAGTGGCGAGTGGTGAGTGGTGAGTGGTGAGTGGTGAGTGGTGAGTGGTGAGTGGTGAGTGGTGAGTGGTAAGTGGTGAGTGGCCCCCAAGGCAAAAGTATGGTAAAATACTATCAATGTTAACTATAACCAATATTGATAATTTTTGTAAGGAACGTACTTTATAAAACCAGATCAATGGTTGTTACAATAAGTTAATAAAACCTTAAAAGTGAGTTAAGAGATATTTTATTGTAGAAGATTGAAAAAGAAAAAATGTTTTGAAGAAAAATATTAGATAAATATAATTAAATTAAATTATAACCAATATATTTGTACTTGTATTTTCCAAAAGATTCTCCAAATATCTACTAGTTTGGAAACAGGGAAAAAATAAAGTAAATATAAATATAAAATGTAGAAAGAGCTTTCCTGACATATCTAGGTAGAGAGATAAATATTATAGGAAATGTAAGGAAAAGTGTATTTAGTAAGAAATTCGAGGTAAGAGTACTAACCAAAGTTTGGTCTGAATGATTATAAATCGACGTAGCATTAAAAAAATGTTCCTAGAAGATAAATACAATAAATTTATGATGTCGATGACAAATATCTAGGCCCAATAGTGCTGGATATTAATATAAACGAAGAATCGTTACAAAAGGCTAACCAAATGAGTTCAGGTTTACCAAACTGTTACATTACGAATCACGAACATAAATAATTTATACTTGTATCATTTTGTTAAGGCCAGGAAGATAAATCCAGTAAACCAGTGTAGTGTCGGGGAGTATTGCCATGGTAAACGGAGTTTTAAAAAACCCACCTGTACCTGCGATATATTCTCGACCCCTTTGTCTCAATTTGTACAACCAAACATAGGCTCTGTCCTAAACACCTCACATGGGAAGTGTATTTCTGTTGATATTTAACAAATGATTATTCTACTTAGTGATGATAACGTATCACAGGTACAGTTTAAGCTAACTTTGCTTACCCTGGCAATACTCCACGCCACACCAGGTGGCGGTGTACAGAAAATGTCGTCCAAAAAGGCAGTGAAAGATAGAACACATTATACTAATTAATTTAAGTATAGGAAGGTGACCTGGCGGTCTAGTGGTAAGGTGTCGGACTTCTGTGCTAAGGGTCCGGGGTTCAATCCTCGGTCCCAACACAGATTTATCTGATCGCTAAACCCTTCCTTCAGCTCTGGAAAGACGTGTATTAATCACAACTTGTGACTGTGTGGAATACCAGGCCTCCACCGTGGTTCGGATTCCACGTTAAACTGTAGGTCCTCCATTTCATCTCACAATCACCATACTATTACACATTAGTGTAAGTGCGTGTAACCCGAACGGGTAGTAAGACGCGGTGCTAATAATAATAATAATAGCACATGCTACATACCTACTTGATTATAATGATGTTTTAGCAAACGCTACTTACCCACATGATTATGATGTTTTAGCAAACACTACATAGCCACATGATTATGATGATGTTTTAGCAAACACTACATAGCCACATGATTATGATGATGTTTTAGCAAACACTACTTACCCACATGATTATGATGTTTTAGCAAACACTACATAACCACATGATTATGATGATGTTTTAGCATACACTACATACCCACATGATTATGTCTTAGCAAATGCTACATACCCACATGGCTATGATAATGTTTTAGCATACCCTATGTACCCACATGATTATGATGATGTTTTAGCAAACACTACTTACCCACANAATAATAATAATAATAATAATAATAATAATAATAATAATAATAATAATAATAATAATGATGATAATAATAATAATAATAATAATAAGTATAGGAAGAAACATTCCACGATAAATCCCGGTGGAGATATCATGGCTACAATATGTTGGTCAAACGGGAAACAGCCGTTCAAACAAATGGCGACTAGAATGAAGGTATTTGTGATATCTTATCCTATATAGCCTTTCGGTAACGTAGGGATGGTTGATAGTCTCCCCCTGGATAGGATGCATGTTGCAGTATTCTGCTAACCTTAAGTCTCCATCACAGTGATATGGTGTACCACCTGCAAACCAAAATCACGTCCGTGTTTTCATTGGTTGATGGTAGGTATTGTGCTTTGTTTACCTCCTGCGGTAAACCGTTGTTCCTGCAATCTGGTGCATGGGGCACCAAATGCCCACTGTCTTCGTCTCACTTAAATCATAATTATCTGCTAACAACACGAAAACTATTTACATCAATACTTAAGTCGTAGAGCTTGACTGAAACCACGTTACGTTACTTGCCTCATTTGACCTCGGGTGGAAATTGTATTGTACATGTCTGATCCTATTTATCATGGACAATGGTTAGGTTAGGAGAAAACACACTCAGTACAACCAACTGGTATTCGAACCCAGATCTTACAGTCATTGAAAGTCCAGTATATTACGATATTGACGCCATAGACCATACGGCCACCAAAGCAGGTGGTTTTAAATTCAGAGCAGTCGTGAATACCAGTTGGAGCCTCTAGAGATGTTTTTTGGAATGTCTTTTGAATATTAAAAACCAAACTACAAACTGTTCAAAAACAATTACTAGCTTTTTGGATTTACATTAACATGTTAATAGATGTGTTATACCGAAAGGGTAGTTACCCCAATGGCCACCAGGTTTGGGTTAGTTAGGTTTTAGTTAGGTTTAAGTGTTTCCATCGATTCTAGACCCTCATCCTCACTATAACCAACATCATCACCTCATCTCATTGGTACATGGAAAGATCCTCCACGAAAAGGATGTATGATTAGTACATTTGGGCGTCTCCTGGGCAACGGTACATTAGTACTGGCTAATATTACCACAAATTGGGCTAATAATGACGTAGCCTAGACATGCAATATTATTACTACTATACCTCTTTAAGTTAGATTATTATAAACTGTTAGGATATATTTGAAAACGTATATCCCGGATATTATCAGGGTTTTAAGGATTAATAAGTTGGCTTGTCACGACTAATTTGCAAAATAAATATTTGGGATTTTTTTAAAGAAATGTACACGATAACGAATTTTATACTATAGCTCTAGCACTCAATCAACACCGCCAAGAAAATACTTCTCCATGCTTGAATAGCCAAAAAACTTTGACTTTACATTTGCAACAATCCAAATTTTAAAAGTCAAAACATTAGGACTTTTTAGGTGAAAATCACAATCTGTGTTTTATCATATTTCCTGTCAAATTTCGAATTCTTCAAGTCACACATCCAAGTCAAGAATTTATGTGTAAAGTTGAAAGTTTTTTTAAAAATCGTATACCTTCCTTTATTTTAGTGTTATTTTCTTCAGCCATGTGTTTGGGACTTTTAGTGGACGTATATTGGCAACACTGACACAGAGACACAAATAAAACACCTCCAGCTGTCGGAAGGCGTAGACAAGCCTAAGGACGCGGACTTGTCAAATCAAGGTCTACAATGCCACTAACGTTCACAACAGCGCCCCTGTGTGACAGATGTAGCTATTGAACTCAAAACTGACCGTGGCTAATCCACACGATAAACACCAGTACGTGGGCTGTATTGTGAAAGTGACGACAAGAATACTCTACAACCAGAATGGGAAGTTTGTCCAATTGTTGAATAACACCGAGGGTAAATTATATGACATCACGAGGAAGGGAAGAGAAGGAACTGGCTATAGTATAATTTTCATAAAAAGGACCTTTTAGAAAAAACAAACGTATTTTTTGTGGCTAAACTTGATAGTATATTACTATATTATTAGTGTTATTTTATAGTTATTAATAATATCTATAAAACGTGACTGTTACAGATGACAGGATTTTACATAATGATTAAGTGGAAGTAGAGTTAGTAACTTTTCTAGCTGTTATAAAAAATTGGATTTTACCTTTATATACTCCTATTACCCATACACAATTACACATGTGCGATTTTTTCGTACTTGATTCAAAAGAAAAGCTTGAAATCAAATAATGAAGAGAACTATCACGAAATAACCATCGTACTAGCTACAACGGGATTTAGGTAACGACACTTATTCACGTGGTCGTTGTTTACATCCTAGTTTTGGGGAATAACCAATATAACAAACGAGAATTGTTTTCAGAAAATGATTTGGGTATGGAAAATATATAATTTTACCCCCATGTCTTAATATCTGTTTAGGTTATACGCATTGTTCTAATGATGCTAATGTGTTAGGGAAGAAGAAGGTTGAATTTAGAGTAAATATACCTACATTTACGTGGAGAAAGAATGGAAAACAATTTAGTGAAAACCACCCTCAGTAAACCCGAATGGGATTTGAGCCCCGATATTCCTGTCATAAGCTGTCTACATAGTCTATTGTGAGAGTGATGCCTTAGACCATGCAGCCAGCGAGGTATGATATTAAAATTTCAATGTATATTTTGAAAAAACGCAGCGTGTTTCTTAAAATTATGATTTATATCTATGAAATAAATTTAATTAAATCCAAGTTTCTAAAAACTAATACTCAAAACAAAGATATTTCGTTTTGGTTTAGATAAAAAGAGTGGGAAATTATTTTTCAATTCAAGGACCTGGGTTGTTACTAAATTACACACAAGATTTATTGATAACCAGCAGAAGTATCCGGAACTGCGTGGTCACCCTGGACAACACTTTTCCTTGCTTCAAACATACAGGTGGTCTAGGGGTAAGGTGTCGGACTTCTGTGCTGGGGGTCCGGGGTTCAATCCTCGGTCCCGGCAGATATTTATCTGATTGCCAAACCCTTCCTTCACCTCTGACAAGACGTGAATTAATCACAACTTGTGAATGTGAGGAATGCCAGGCCTCCATTCTGGTTCGGATCCCACGTTAAACTGTAGATCCTCCATTTCATTACACAGTTCACATTAGCGTAAGTGCGTATAGCCCGAACGGGTAGTAAGACGCGGTAATAATAATAATAATAACTTAAACATACTGAAAAAAATCTCTTCATTTTATTTCCTTCGACTCAGTTTGTAATAGTATTAAAAAAACATCTAATTTAATTTCAGCTTCGACGGTGCAAATGCTTGTGCACAAGGGCTACTAATTTTAGAGTTTCAGGACTTCGCGTGAGGTAGATATCACGCAACGTTCATGACAAGACACCAGACTCTTCATTTTATTAATATAGATAGATTGCTAATCTATTAAAGACTATTGAGAACCTAAATGTTTACTGCTCAAATATTATTTCTATAAAGAATATGTCGTGTAGTATTTTTAAAAACTACCTTTACAATCAATGAAGGCTTACATTAAAACACGAATTATATTTTTCATTAGACTCGTTTTTAATTCCATTATAACCCACATAAGTGGACATACGTTAATCTCGTATAGACTGGCTTTGATAGTGACTAGGAGGTCGGGCCTAGAATATCGATTGGATGTAATGAAGTTTTTTTATTAATGCCTAACCACTCTCCTTTAATGCAAAGGCGAGTACATTTCCTATAAAATCCAACCTTCCTCATCCCAAACCTATTAGTGAAGTTAAACGTGGATAGCTTGGTCGTGTAGTAAGACGTGGCATATAAAAAAATAGTATAATCACTTCTTCATGAACCAAACAACGCCTGTTTTAAGAAGACTATTTACCATAGCGCTGAGACGCGTTACAGACGCCCAGAAATCCCACGTTATTCGAGAAGTTATTTGTTATTTCAAAATAACGCTTACTCCAAAATAGAGATGAATGATATTACATGGCCTATATGATTAAAAACGTTACATTTTAATTATAATAATATAAAAATGTTAGAAAAGGTGAAATTAGCTGATTTTCAATTAAGTTTCTCGCGGAATGTCATTTCAATATAGAGATCAAAGTAAATGATTATAAATAGAGCTAGGATTTCTATGACCTAAAAATTGCTAAAAAATGCTTGATAAGAAATGCATTTATGACAAAAAAAAACCTAAAAATATGCCCTTTAAAAATGCCAATTAAAACTAAAAAATTACCAATAAAATTACATTTCGTTGAAAAATTAATTAAGAAAATTATAGGTGCATGAAACAAAACAAACATAATATAAAAAAATATAACTTTTTGTTTGACTATTTCTATGTCAACAGAAATTCTTTATTTTACAAACAGATTTTACTAACTTTACTTAGAGAGAAAAAAAAAGAATAAACAATAAAAAAACACTTAATTTTTTGTACAGTTTATGTGGCAAACTAAAAATGTGTTGTCCAAAAACATACCCTATAACATAGAAAAAAAACCCTCTTAAAATACAATTTAACTTTTTATAGTTTCTGTGCCAAACTGAAGGTCTATAAACAAAAAATATGCCGTATAAAGGAAAAGAGGGTTGGAAGTAGTCTTACGGCTTACTGCCATGGTGGCACCACCGTTTGTTATGACGCGTGTACAGATTTTATAAATACGGGAACTCCTCTCCGCCTCTTATTTCTCTCAGTATTGATTCTGGATTTCAAGGAAAATCATAAAAAAAAATGTATTTTATATTGAAAATAACAAAATAATGACTTTAAAATAACAAAAAATGCTTTAAAATGACTGAAAATTTTGAAAATATGCCATAACGCGTAAAAACACTGAAATATGCTAAAAAAAATGCTTTAACAAAGCTACTTAAATCAGCTTCGTTTCTTATGAAACCCATATGTATGCACTTGAACAACATTAAAGGTTTGCAAAAAAAATAATAAAAAAAATGCAAAATTATAATAGTCCTAGCCCTAGTTATAAATATAGATCTAGCCTTCCACAAATATATAAAGTCAATTTTTAACAGGGTCGCAACAGAAAACGTTATGATTGTTTAGGATTGTTTTAGTGGTTTTGAAACTTTTAAACAGCCATTCTCATAAGAAATACGGCAGTGTGAGGCTATTACCCTTAAAGTAGGCGGTGCCTTTAGTCGACTACAAATGATTGGTATCTGGTTTTCTAACGAGTCCAGTTGTAATCTCTAGGCCATATATCTCTAACACGTGTCCTCCCGACATATTTATTTACCAGTGGTAGAATCCTGGTGTTATCGACTGTGTTAGTAGTGGTTAGACCTACACCAGACACGACAATACTATTGGACCACCCGGTATAGGAAAATTATTCTGTCGATAAAAACTTCTAATATATTTCAGCACCCTATGAAACTATGGCTAACAGAAATTTTCATTGTCTGTTTTTACATTGCAGGTCAATATATCATTAGAAGTTTGTTGATATATATTTACTGCCCCTCTAATACAAAGGTTATACCAGAACATTATTTACATACTAACTTAAGATATGACGTAATACCGTGTTTGGTCGGAGCATTGTCTAAAGCGTTACTCTCACAATAGTCTAGACTGCAAGGATCAGGGTTGAATCACGGTCGGGCCAACTGAGGTTGGTTTTCCATAAATTGTTTCCCACTTTCCCTCCACGCAAATTCAGGTACACATACTCTAAATTCAACATTTATTATTTCTAGCACATTAGTATGACCCGAACGAGTAGTATAATAATAATAATAATAATAATAATAATAATAATAATAATAATAATAATATTTAGCACCGCGTCTTACTACCCGTTCGGGTTATACGCTTAAGTACTAATTACGCTAATGGATTAGGAATTGGGAAGGTTGAATTAAAAGGAAGTGAACCCGCATCTGCGTGGAAGGAGAGTGGAAAACTATTTAGGAAACCCCTCCCCCCCCCCAGTTCACCCGACCGAGATTCGAACCTCGATCTCCCCGTCCTTGGTGGTCGAGCTCAACACGACTAGCGCGTTAGCCAACTACGCCACCGAGGCGGGTTAACGAGTAGTAAAGAGCAATGCTAAAAATAGAAAAAGGAACGTATCCACATTGGTAGTAGAGAGGGCTAAATATAAGTATCATCTAGTATGACTTTCCGGTGATAAGGAGGTCGGAGGTTGAATCCTAGTTGGGTTTATTGAGCGTAATTATTCTTAAATGGTTTTACACTCTTATTCCACGCAAATGCGAGTACATTTCCTCTTCTTTTTACGTCCTCATCCCTACACCACTAGCATGGTTAAATAAATAGATCCTGGATGGGTAGTAAGATCAATAGGAAAAATGATACGAAACATTCGTATATAGGTACATTATTATTCTATTTTATTAAAGCTTGGAACTAAATGTTTAAAAATCGATTATCAGTAAATTAACCTCAAATAAATGTTTCTCCGAAAAACAACTATTACATTTTTTTTAGCACCGTACTTGTCATGTTGAGCTAGACTGCCGAGAACGGGAAGATCAAGGTTCGAATCTCGGTCGGATGAACTGGGGTGGTTTTCCCTAAAATGGTTTTTCACTTTCCCTCCACGCCAATGCGGGCTCACATCCTCTAAATTCAACCTTCCCAATTCCTAAATCCATTTGCGTGGTTAGTAATTAAACGTATAACCCGAGCGCTTAGTAAGACGCGGTGCTAAAAATAAATTTACCATGTCTTAAAAGGGGCTTGGGCATTTAAATACCAACACTATTTAAAGTTTGACCTTGTGAATTATTAATAATCATTGGGAATGCCCGTTTAAATGGGAACTGCCTTGGTCTCATAATATAAGGGATGTTAGAGTATACAGCCACCAAATTTATTCGTGGTATCAAACATATAATCCCTTGAAGAAAACTTTTTAAAATTGTTGTAATGGTTAGATTTAGATCAACATTTTTCATTGCTAGACGGGTTCCATTACATTAGGCTATATTTGGTACTAAATTTTATTGAGAGCATTATTATACTTCCTATTTTTAATTTTAACCTGTGTGGCAGCACCCCTGGGGATGTAAAATTATTTAAAAACTCTACTGAGCAGTTGACTTTTTCTGCTCATCTTCTTATTTGGCAGAGTCCAAAATAGTGTAACAATGTACTACTTCTTCTAAAATAATCATTTCTCCTTTTAATTTATTTTAGCAACTTCTTAAATTA
The DNA here is from genome assembly GCA_902155825.1 of Timema genevievae. Lineage (NCBI taxonomy): Eukaryota > Metazoa > Arthropoda > Insecta > Phasmatodea > Timematidae > Timema > Timema genevievae. Next base: position 56,558 of record CABFWO010003790.1, read on the forward strand.
CTCTGACACATAATCATGATGTAAGCAAATTTTAAAACATTGGGTGGGCTTAAACTTCCTCCAAAAGTATTATGAAATATCGAACTGTGTGTAAATATATCCTCTGGCCCTCCTATGAAAATTTCATTCAAGCTGTGACAGCTTTTCAGTTCTCCATCATCCAATTCCATAAGCCAGCGAATAACTGTAGCTACTTCCGATTTCCCATCCATTATTGTTTCAATAAAGTTCATCCTCTTTCTGAGAGTATTTAATAATGATCTGGAAGCTGGCTCTAATACTAACATGTGAAGGAACTAGTAAATATTGTCTTGAGTAACCCCCTAGCACTGATTCTTTCCTCCCAAATGACGAGTGCTTATTCAATATATTCCTCAACAGTTGATTGGCTGCATCTAGTGAATGGCTTGGTTCATTGTAGACTCATCCCAAACGAGCAGTTTGGTTTCTCTGATGACGGCTGAATCATTGATGTCGTGTTTATACTTTAGGTCAACAATAGAGGTAGTTCGTAGAGCGAAATGTAGGTACGATCGGCTTTAAGAAGGTTTTTCTATCGGCTTTACTGGAGTCAAACCAAACCATTCATATAAACAAATGCCGAGTTGATTTGTATATAGTTTGCCTTCAAAGCAAATAATTTAATTAATTGTATTGAAACTGAATTCATACAGAATCATCAATTGTATTTATAATAACTATTTAAAATAAATTAAAGATAATAAATATTACTTTTAGCTAAGTGTAAAACATTTTTATTTGCGAAAGAAATACTCTTTTACTAACTAACAATTATACGAATCAACAAAAGTACACAAACGGTATACTCTGTAGTAATTTGTAACTTCCCCTTGGATTTGAGTCTGAACCTTCTTCTATAATATTTACTTAATAATGAAGTACAAAACTATATAAACGAATGAAAGTTATTAACTAAAACACTTATTTATTTATTTATTATGAATTTCAAAGTTTTGAATTTTAGACGCACATTTTGAGTGGTTTCTATTAAACTTCACTAAATCTCAGATTTCTAGCTCATTTGGAGGAATATACAAATATTCATACATAAGCTACACACTGACATAATTAAATATTTATTAATATAAATGGATCCATTTTAAGGTAAAGGAACTAGAATGCTTGTACGGTGAGCCATAGCATTTATTTTTAAAAAAACCTTAAAAAGTCAGTCAAAAGTCAACTAACCTTAATTTTAGTGAGGGAATTAAAATCACGATATTCCCTGATCAAATATAAATACAAAATTTGAAAGAAATCTATTTATCCGTTTCGGCTGTAGCCTAATGTACAAATGTATTGATATGTAAAATTGTGGAACCTAAGTTTTTGAGTTCAAGGTCACATAAAACGTAAACATCTGTCTTAATCTCTAGGTCATAAATTTTGACGATTAAAATCTCTCTATATTAAAAGGTAGAAATAAAAAAATACAGAAACACTTAACACACAATATTATCATAAAAATTTGTGTTGTCTGTTATTTATGTATTTATTTAGCACCACGGCTTTCTACTCGTTTGGGTTATACGTTTAAGTACTAATTACGCTAATGGGCTAGGAATTGGGAAGGTTGAATATAGAGGAAGGGAGCCCGCATTTGCATGGAGGGAGAGTGGAACACCATTTAGGAAAAACCACCCATAGTTCACCCGAGCGAGATTCTAACCTCAATCTCCCCGTCCTCGGCAGTCTAGCTCAACATGCAATTAGCGTGTTAGCTAACTACACCACTGAGGCGGGTTATTGTCTGTTAAATCTGTCCAACCACAGTATAACCAAAGTGTTCCTAATCCCATTCCCATTATCAAACAGCGGTCTCCTGCAACTCTGGTTAGCCTCTCTAACCGTTGGGCATCAAGGATGGGTCGAAAAGGTTTGATGCAGTTATTTGCCTCGTTATTTACGGCGCTTGCTTCCAACTTTTTTCATAGAAAGATAATTGCACGTCGCTGTAGGTCTATTTCTTATAATATTGTGTTTTATCTCAGTGAAGATGCAGACAAACATTCTATTATAATTGACTATCAATCATAAGAAGTTGATGCCTAGTTAGTGTAATCTAAATATATCTAATATTTTATAATGCTGGCCATCATTCCACGGAACAAGTCACGAGTCTACTATGGTAGTATTCTAAAAAAGTGGTTTGAATTATTTGCTTAAGAAATCGTAACCAGAATAGGTTATAAACTTAATTGAAACCTTCACCAAGATATTTTGTTAACTTCTGTTTAAGATATTTTTTCTACTAAACGATTAAGTAGTCAATAATATCTCTGGTAATGTGATATTTTAATAACTCGCCAACCGACATTGGTGGTCACATGGTCTGGGCCATCAATCTAACAATGGTCTGGATTGCCACTGATAATGAAGACTAGGGTTCAAATCCCAGCAGGGTATATTTAAGGTGGTTTATTTCTAAATGGTTTCCCACGCACCTTTAAAATAATTGAGTGTACATTTTTTTATAAATTCTACCATCCTCATCTCTAACATTAGTTTAGTTAAATACAGATTATATGGATGGATAATGGTGCAATAAAATACATAATTTATGGTAGAAATTAATATTTATATGTGTTCTGTAATAATACCAACCAAACTCTATTAATACAATTTTCTAGGCTCAATGTGTTTTATTATATTGAATCAATTGCTACAGCCAATACAATTTTTTTTATTAGCAAGCTATTATTTATAAAACTTCAAAAAAGTATTAAACATTGATTTACTTTGAGAGCAATTGTTTGTTGAATTACAAATAATGAAGGGAAAATTTCAAAACTAAGTAGTACTTTCACACTAAACAAAATAAATTACATTCATTATTTTATTTACTGTAAAACATTATTTTTCTAACAGTTCATAAAACCATAAAATCTGCGAAATAAATTATTATTATTATTTCACTTTTGAAAAATACAACTAAGTAGCTAAAGAAATATTAAACACAAGAAATATTAACACAAAATACAAACTTTTTACTAAATAGTTATTTAGAAAAAAAAGACATTCCAGTGGGAATGATAATGTAAAATAGAAAGTGGACATTAAAAATATATGCATATAAAAATATATATATAAGATTTCATCAATGTTTTAAATTCCTCCTTTCTCCTATTTTTTTATTACTCTGCTCAACAACTACATGACCTTTATTTTTTTAATATTATCTTTTTTTTAAAAAAATATATGTTTGCCATTTCAGAGTATCTCGTGCGTGCTAAAGAACCAGATGAAAATCAAGCTAATAAAAAAATAGATAAAAAAGAAAGAAAAACGTCCTTAGTGTACTATATCCATACCTCAGAATGTACTCGACGTACCATGACGAGGGCTACGTTTCTCCGTGCCCCCCTCTCTCTCCCCCCCTCCCCCGCTGCGGAAAGATACGACGGTGTGGACTGTCAAGACAAAATAAATAAAGATAACCCGTCGCATATTTTGTCCACTAGAGTTCAGTGGGTCCGCGAACGAACTCGCTTCCGTGTCTGTTCTTGGTATCACGATGGTTACAGTTCCGGATCACGTTGTAGACCAGACAGACCCCCCTTCCCCCTCCTATTTTCTTCACCCTCCAAAATTTCAAATGACAAATATTTTTTATTTAAACAATGTTTAGAATAAAATTTACAGAGTATTAAAGTTAAATATGCACACGTGCCAAGTAGTCAGAATGGTTTGCCGAAGGAGACATTGGGGCTTTTAACCCTTGCCTGGTTTAGTTATATAAATATCATTCAAATAGTTTTCTACCACTTCCTACTCTTAGATGCGGGTACATTTCCCTAAGCTATATTATTCTCTCTCCACCCAATTTTAAATCGATTTCCATGCTCAGGTGTCATTTTTAAACTAATTTAAATTAATACATATCATGTTTGACCTAATAGTAGCCGGCACCGTGATAGCAACTAATTAAAGCTGGGTTAAAAATTAAAGTTGTTAATAGTAGCCGGGGTCCTAATAATGGCTGGTCAGACTAAATAGTAGTCAGGACATAGGTATTTCAAGTCATGGGCTTCAACACCACACAATTTTCCTAGTTCCCGAAGCGAGTTCCTGTTATTCAAATCCCATGACTTCAACTCTGGACTGAGCTTTCCTAGTAATTCTCGCATTTTACTTCGTGGAAGGGCCATGCCACTCAATTAGAATTGTGATCCCATTTCTTTTTTGTTGCCGGAGTTCCAAAAGTAGCTCTTATTGTAATTGAGGTGAAAAGTGATGTTGCTAATAGTTGCTAGAGTTGGTGACCTGGTGGTCTAGGGGTAAGGTGTCGGACTTCTGTGCTAGGGGTCCAGTGTTCCGTCCTCGGTCCCGGCACAGATTTATCTGATTGCCATACACTTCCTTCACCTCTGACAAGACGTGTATTAATCACAACTTGTGAATGTGAGGAATGCCAGGCCTCCACCGTGGTTCGGATCCCACGTTAAACTGTAGGTCTTCCATTACATCTCACAATCACCCTATCATTATACATTAATGTAAGAGCGTATAACCCGAACGGGTGTTAAGACTTGGTGCTAATAATAATAATAATAATAGTATCCAGGGTTATTATTAGGTCAAATACGTTGGGCCTATGTATCGTGCAAAAATAATGTTCCAAAATTGTTTGCGTGCACTCAAGCAATTATTTCAAGAATAAGTTGAACTTGGTTGAATATAGGTGTAAAAAAAAAGCATTATGGTGTCAGCCTTCAAGCTAATATATTGACCAAGCAGCCGCTGCAAGCTGGCGAAGATAGTGCCAACATTTGTGGATATAGGGTGCTATGTGCTCAGCACAATGAGTCCTTCAACCATTGATGTCAGTATTTTAAACCGGGACCACTACTTTTTTCAAGTGTCTACTCAATTGTCCTCTCGAGGCTGAGCCATAGAGAAATTACTTTTCTCTATGGACTGAGTTGACCCCGTTCTGAGCCCATTATTTCACAATAAAACCTCTGGAAGCGCCGGGGATCAAACCCAGGACCTCCAGATCTTTAGTCAGGAACTATGACCACTAAATCACATAGGCTGTTGCATTTAAGAAATAAGGAGGTATTAACTCGTGGCTACGGCGAAACATCTCTCCTGATACAAACACATGAGATAGGTGCCATAAAAACAACTAATAATATACACACGCTTGTTCAGAATATTTATAAAAAATTATAAGCTAAAAGAGTTCAACTGCACATTTATTTGTGGTCCGCATGTTTGGCTTATATGTAATCATTATTGTGTTTTAGTGGTGGAACTATCTTATGTTGATCTAAGCATCGCACTATATAGCCTTTTTTTTGAAAAATTAAATAACGGTTTGATAAATGGAAAAATTTAAAATGTTGGTGTTGCAAATTGAGTAGTATTCAAATTTAGTTTTTGTATTTTTATTTGGGATATTTAGCTTGTACTTTTCAGGGACGGCTTGTAGTTACCAAGGCAAGAAAGGTTTGATGGAACTGTACCAGTAAATTGTTTCCTCAAATTAAATATCAAACTTGCTCTTTAATGTCAATAAATAAACATTAGTTAATTTTTTCAGTACTTATTGGTATTCGTTTGAGTTGTAAGCATACATGAACTGCCCTAATGTGGTAAGTGTGAGGAAAGTGGAATTTTAGGTGAAGTATAGCCACACTTGAGTGGAGGAAGAATGATAAACCTTGAAGGAAAAATAACTCTCATTATACCTAACAGAGATTCTAACCCAAATTCTATCACCAGCAATTCAGTAAAACACGATAAATACATGTTAAGGTGGCTATCCACGTATCGTGTCATCGTTGCGTACGTATCAAATATTGATACGATACGGTGCAGCACTGTCTGATTTTCTTTTCGTATCATCACTGCCTATCCGTATCAAAATGGAGGACACGGAACACGTATCATCGAAATTGAGTGTTCAGTTTTAGTTATTCTGCAGCAATGAGCACATCTCTCCTCACATGCATATTGTTTCCGTACTTTATTGAAATGATCAGGATGTTTCGGGTCCCAAATTAAGTAACCTTTGCGGTATATTTTTATAAACCATATATTCTCCTCCTTACCCCACTCCATTGGGCCAAAAATATATCCATAACAACAATAAACGGGGGGAAAAAAAAACCCATACTGACCAAAACCAAATCTCTACACAAGGTTTCCGCTGGGTGTCCTCGACAGGAATGAGCGTGCAACGCGGTAAAATGGTAGCACGTCCACATATGTTTCAACCAAGTGTCGTGATGTGACGGCGAAAAACCGACAAATGACCGATCTGGCCCGTTGCTTAGACACTCCACTTTGCAACGATTTCCCGTCTCCACTGATAAGCAACGGTGACACGATGCGCTGATACGCAACAAATGGATACCTGGTTATAGACCATGCGACAACCGACGCTAGTCATTCAGTGTCAAACTGACCCTAGTATCGTGTGTTTGGTTGGTAAAATGGATATTAGGAGACAGGGAACAATTTACTGGTACATTCCTTACAAATCTTTATTGCCTCGTAGCCACCAATGAAGCTTCCCTAGCACTTTATAAACACAAGTGTATATTTTCTCATACTTCATAAACCAAACTAACCTATCAAAGCAACACGTAAAAACAAACATTAACCTTAGCTCGAGGAGTTTGAATGTATAGGTAAAATTGTTAGTAAGATTTTATACAAGCTTTAGAATACTTTACTTATCAACTGGGGTTGAAACCCTCTTCAGTGGCCAAATGGCTTAAGGCGTCACTCACGTGCTAAACTAGCCTGCTGGAGACTGAGATATTGGGACTCGAATCCCAGTCAGGTTTATTGAGGGTGGTTTTCCCTAAATGACTCCAAACTCCTTTTCCACGCAAATTAGGGTAGATTACCTCTAAAATTCTTTCTTTCTCATCCGTATAATGTAAGAGTAATTAGCATATATAGGTGTATAGCCTGAACAGGTAGTAGGCCTAAAAAGTGGCGTTACAAAAACTGGGGCCGAATAAAAGTACCATGGATCCACTTCCCACGTCATTATTTATATCCATTCATCATTGTCTTATATGCTAGACTATAGCTATAACGTGTAGATTCAAGGTGACAGTGTTTCTCTTAAATATTACTGTAGTAAAGTATGTTATCTGATTCTAAAACATTGCTTTATTCAATTTAAGAACCTTATTTAGATATATTTACAACCCACTTTGGTGGCCGCGTGGTCTCACGCGCTACCCTTGCACTAGACTGGTCTGATGATGACAGGGAGATTGAGGTTTGAATCCCGGATGGGTTTACTGAGGTTTTTTCCAAAATGATTTTCAACTCTCACTCCACGCAAATGCAAGTAAACCTCCTATAATTATAGCCTTCCTAATACATGCAACCACAAGCATAATTATTACATATGCGTATAGCCCGAACGAGTAATAAGACGCGGTAATAAAAATATATATACACACACACACACACACACACACACACACACACCTTTTATGTTTTGTATTTCATGTTGAGCTGGACTGCCGAGGACAGAGAGATCGAGGTTCGAATCTCGCTCGGGTGAACTAGGGGTGGTTCTTTATATGATTTTTCACTCTTCCTCCATGAAAATTCGGATTCACTTCTTCTTTATTCAGCCTTCCCATTTAATAACTTATTAACGTAATTAGTACTTAAGCGTACAACCCGAACGGGTAGTAAGACGTGGTGCTAAGTATTAGTATTATGTTTTGTATTACTTTAAATAATTTAATGTAGCATGTTTACGCCTGACATAAGGGTAAGCTCCACCTTAAACTGAAGATTTGTAAAATAAAACAAAGTAAAATATTCAAGCCACTTCTTACCACCTTTAAGGGAAGATGAAACTTGTCAAGGATAAAAAAAATCAAGGACAGGAAGAAACCTCTTAAGTCCACGCAATGTTATCTCTGTATAATTATCACTAATTATAATGAAGACTCTCTCTGGTCTTGTGGCAAAAATCAACATATTAATAATTCCAACACACTCATCCCATTTCAGTCGCTGTTTGACCTCTGCTGTACAAAAGTGGTCTATATCGTAAAATATTAACGATGACCGTGGGTTGAGGGGAATTTGCTTTAGAATTGTAATTGGATATTTAAAGGCCACCGCCTAATTAAAAGGAATGTATTCTCTCACACGTTGGTATTTTCTTATGGGAGTATTAGTTCTTAAGCTTTAAGAATACTAACCCATTGTAAATTATATTAACATTTTCTGTTGTGAACCTATTATAAAATAATTTGTTTTCTTGAGGAAGGCTAGATTTGTTTCTGACAATTTACTTTGACATTATTTACTGCGAAATTTCGCGTGAAACATCGTTAGCAAAAAGATATAATTGATATTGTTTTATTTTAATTTCAGCGTGAGTCATATTTTTAAATAACAACACTTTTATTACCCGCTTCTGTGGCCGCATGTTCTAACGTGCTTCTCTCCTGTTGGATTAGAATGAGGAAGATGGAGAGATTGGGGTTCGATCCCGGTTGGTTGCACTGAGGATGCTCCTTCCTAAATGGTTTTAGACCCTCCCTCCATACAAATGTGGGTGCACATAATCTAAATTAAACCTTCATAATTCCTAGTATCCTAACGCGTAGTAAGACACGATGCTAAAAAGTAAATAAAAAATAACTTTTATTAAATAATGCGATTTTTTGGACGTCTGCAATAAGTCAAAGTGCTGTGGTAGACGATCTCCTTACTCACTTTTATAAATATTTGTATATTTTGAGGTCGTATTTGAATAACTTCTCTGCTGTCACATTTTAGTACAACATGTCTTAATACCCGTCCAGACTAACCACAGATTTAAATTAATGAAGTAGAAATAAAAAAGTTAGACTGTAGAGAAAGCCCTAACTGCAAGAACCACTTAAATACATTTTGAGAAAATTCGAAACCCGACAACTCTCCGTCATTGAAAGGACAAACAAGACGAGACTGACGACTTTACCCTCATGGCTACTGGTGTGGGCTCCCATCTATCAGCACATATTTCCTTCAGGCATTCCCCTATTTCCTAAACAACAACGAATTTTATAAATGGGGGAAAGAACAATTTCAAAACACGATTGAAGACCAAACTATTGCTTTAATTTTCTTTGAAAATAAATCATTACCTTACTACAGGATTAATAAACCAACAATTTATATATAAGAAGGTTTAAAGACAAGAGTTACTAGCGAATCTCTCTAGTGGGGTTAGAATATGAAGTCTAATTAATATAAAACGTGTTAGTGCTAGTCTGGAAAGAGTAAGGAAAATCAGTAAGGTGGAAAAATAATTCAAATTCAAGCCTTTCATTCGGTATGGCAAGCCTTTCTAATAATCTGATTTTTAGTGATTATGAGATTTCAATAGTTAATTAAGAGATAATCTGTTATTTTAAATTTACATCTTTATCCAACTGGTTGCGGGCAGCCAAATAAATCATATTCAAATAATCTCCACCAGAGATTCCGTCCAGCTCAACCTCCTCGCCAAATATGACTTTGTTCAATAAAAGTTCATCACAATCCTTTTTGATACTATGCGGCCCTTTGTGAATGTGATAGTACTATGTACCCATTTACTTAGCGAGTCAGACAATTCACAGCAAAAAAAAAATAGATTTCTGTATTTTATACATAATTAATAAATATCTTTCTTTTGTGTAATATGTAAAGGGGTGACTTCTATACTCTATTAAAAAACACTTCATTTTCTTTATTTGGTAAATGAGTGATTTCAATGCATGATTAAGAAACAACTCTATTTTCTTTTATTAGGTAAAGGGGTGACTTCTTTACACGATTAAGAAATAACTTACTTTTCTGTATTTTTTTTAAAGGTGAATTCTATACATGACTAAGAAACAACTTACTTCTCTGTTTTTTGTCAAGGGATGAATACTATACACGATTAAGTAACAACTTTATTTTTTTTTATTTGGTCAAGGTGTGAATTCTATAAACGATTAAGAAATCACTTTATTTTGAGTAAATATTCAAGGCCCGGTTTAGATATAAGTTTAATGTGTGAACAATTTATTTATTTACTTAACGAAGCTTTTAACACAATATTAATCAGACTTAATCCAAACGGGCAAAAATCTAAAGGTAAATAAGAATATCTCTATGTGACAATATCTTGTAGCAGATATAGGAAACGGGAAACTCAAGTTGAAAATAAACCATCCCTTTTCCTTTATTGAATATTGAAACCTAGCGTTTAGGGTAGGAACTAAACATAATTTAAAAGGTGCCAGCTATTTTTACCTAAATGCAACTTGATAATAAACCCCTCCCACAGTCTTTCTGAGTTCTTAATATATATCAATAACGGTGATATTCATTCAGCAAATAATTTTAAATTTGAAATATCAACTCTAAAATAATTAAGATCCTTCTGTTTGGAAGTCCTAAGATGAGAATGAATCAAACTGTTGTCATAAAACTAGCAGCTTATTAGACTAATCATGCTAATTATATTGACTATTCAGAATTACCAGCAATGCTAAGGGTGTGCGTCCAACCATGATTATTTATTAGTCAGTTAATTCGAGTGGGGTGGAGTAACCATCCTTAGTGCACCAGATTGAGATTTTGACCTTTATCTAAACGTCACGTGAAATCTAGCTTATTACTAACTTGTCTCTTTATACCACACTACGTGAGATATCTCCCCTCACCCTTTTTATCTCGGGAGACCTATGTTCGATCCACACTCGGAATTGAATTATTCTAGAACGTGTAACAGAATAAGGGTTGATTTCTATCAATAGCAGTGTTTTTTAGCACCGCGTCTTACTACCTGTTCAGGTTATACGTGGTACGCCTATGCATTAGTTAGGCTAATGAGTTAGGGATTAAGAAGGTTAAATTTAGAAGAAGTGTACCTGCATTTGAGGGTAGGGAGAGTGTAAAACCGTTTAGGAAAAAACCCCAGTACATCAAACCGGGAATTTAACACAAATCTTCCTGTCATCGGCAGTCTAGTCTAAAACGAGGGTGATGCCTTAGACCATGCGGGCACCGTAGCGGGTGATCTTATTATTAACTCCATTGGTAAGGCTAACTGTCTGTTACGTATTCAACGGTGTTTAGGGAGAAAATATATCTTTAGTATACCTATTCAAGGATGTGTAGCAATCGTGACTTTTATGATATTTAATTACCAAGCGAACGTTATTGGTTGGATATTTACGTATTCTAATACGAAAGGGTAGAGTTTCTATTTAATTCTCCAGCATTTTCCCAAAGTGAGGGTAGCAAAAATAACGAAGTAAGGAGTCCACTCGTATGCACCCAGTCAGAGATAAATCCTTGGTCTTCCAAGTCGGAGTCAAACACGCTACCGCAAACCTAGCTCCGCTGTTTATCTCCTCTAATAGCACTAAAGGTTTGGCTTTAAAACGGAATATTTTATTAAAAAATAAAATATTAATACGTTGTATATTAAATTAGCCTTTACAGAGACTTATAAAGCTATAACAATGTATTCGAATATATTCAGGTTAAGTAGCTTTTATATGCCATTTACATACTGGATGTTGAAACTCAAGCGTGAATAATTGGCCTAAGATATATGACCTAGAGTAAGATTTCAATAAAGGCAAGATATCGGGTTATTTAATTTGCTATATATACGGTATAAATATTTCCTATGAAACTTTCAAAACCAAGTTTTATATTACCTGCATCACGTCTTACTATAAACCTAGACTATTGGTATATTCACACTAGTGGGGTTGGTAGGAGGAAGGTGGAATTTAAAAGAAATGTACTCATATCTGAGTAGAGGAAGGTTGTGAAACCATTTAGAAAATACATACCTTGCCTTGCCAGGACTTTAACCCTGAGCTTCATAACATGCGAACTTGACCAGATGAGATTGGTGCCTCTATCCTCGTACCCACCAATGAGGTTAAAGATATATAGTAATAATAATAATACTTAGCACCACGTCTTTCTACCCATTTGGGCTTCATGCTTAAGTACTAATTACGTTAATGCGTTAAGAATTCGGAAGGTTTAATCTAGAATAAGTGAAACCGCATTTGTGTGGAGGGAGAGTGGAAAACCATTTAGGAAAAACCACCCCAGTCCACCTGAGGCAGGTGTTAAGGATAGTAATAATTATAATATACAACATAAATTCTATGGAGGATAAACTAGCCTACCCCTGAGCCTACTTTTGATGCGTACCAGTATATTAAGCATCAAGCGTCCATTATATTTTACTATTTTTGTGACAACAAGATCCAAATAGTCGTTTTTCCATGTTTTAATTTATCTTATAGCAGAACATGTTAAATAAGAAAATAAAAAAATGTATATCTGATAGTAAAATAATTATAACATTTTACTAAGTAAAAAAATCCCAACCCTTTACAAACGATCCCACGGACACTTAAATGTCCTTATTGAAATAAAAACTTCTCTTCCCTCTCCTTTTTTGCCACCAACCTGTGATATATTTGTATAAAATGTGTCACTAGACTCCCCCCTTCCTTGCATTCAACTGTCTCATAAAAGCCAGTCGCTAAACTCCTACTCCTTTCCTTAACATTCCGCCTTTGAAAGTGAGAGAATTATCTGAGGACCAATAGTGCCTCGGGCAGATGGGTTGGTAACAGATGTTATCTCGATCAACAGCTTTCCACGTTTAAAAGTTGTCTGGCGCGCTGGGCTCTTTTGCATATTTTGCGCAGTGGCTATACGTCGTAATAATAGAGTGACCCCCCTCCCCCCAACCTCCATATCTTTCTTAGTCTATTTATAACTCAAAACTGCAGTTCTAGATAAGTGAAAGTGAATCACTAATTATTATTTGGGACATTTTATTTTTTAAAGTTTCTTTTACATTCATTTTATATTGCCTCGAGAAACTAGTATTATTCGTTCATATTTTCATTTATTTAGTTAAAAATGTTATAGAAAAAATTATTACAAGTATTGTAATTAAACTCAAAGGTGCTAATTACTTCTAGGAATAAACCCCATCTATAGACCCTGTATTCGTAGGTCTTTTGTCCATGGTCCGTAAGAAATAAATGTGGCATTATCAGATTGCTCCGTATACAGAGTCCTGATCCGTTGTCATTACTCCGTAGAAGTTGGTCAATTTTAACTGTCTAAGGACTAATTTATAAGGGCTACCAATCACATCTGCGCACGCATAGAAATAAAAGCACCAATGTCAGAGGAAGGATCCGTTGCTAATCATAAGTTTGCTAGTTCAAGTCCTGTTATTAACATATTTATTGTGATTGTAATTATCTTACTTTTCAAGTGTATTCAAGACGTTTTATTAAAACAGTTATTTTAGTTTCTTTGTTGATCAGCTGACTGCTTGATGGTTGCTTCTTGATGTAAGCGATTTTATTTCGAAGAGTTTTACTGGACGAGGTTCCTGACTATCTCATTGGTTGGCACGGTCACGTGATTAAGGATACAGACTGTATGGATGTGAATAGAATCTCTAAGGACCACGAACCACATACCACGGACTACGGACCTACAGATACGGAGTATAGAAAGGGCCTAAGTCGTTCCATTAATATTCATATTTTATAGGACAGGTCCAACACCTTACCGCAGTCGTTCGCGTGTCTGCCTACTGCTCTATAGGTCCCGGGGTTGATTCCCGACATGGCATAGACATTTAAAATTGGGGAAATTGGAACTTACAATTTTGCAGTGATGGACTATTGGCGGATGTACTATATATATTCAGAAAGTTCATATTAAATAAATAATCATTCATAAGATACATTACTAAAATTTGAAAATTGTTATTTAAAAAATTGCCCTATTTTCTTATATTTGCTAAAATGTTTCTATAAAAAAACTATTATTTTAGAAGATTATGAGATCTTATACTATATATGTTGAATTTTAAGTAGTTTCAATTTAATAAAAAGAAATATTTGAGGATGAGTTTTAAAATTAAATGGCACATATCTATTTCCTCTAATTGACATGATTGTATATCACACTAACTGAATTTACAACACACATATTTAGTCTTTTACATTTCTAATAATATAATATATTACCCGCTTCGGTGCCCACATAGTCTAAGGCATCACTCTTGAAATAAACTAGAGTGCCGTTGACGGGGAGATCGAGCTTAGATCCCTGTGGGGTGTACTATGAATGATTTTACCTAAATAAAGGTTTTCCACTCTCTCTCTTCACTAAAATGTGGGTGCATTTAATTTAAATTAAATCTTCCTCACCCCTAACGTATTAGAGTAATTATTAAATAAGCACATAGCCTAAACATGTAATAAGACGTAGTACTAAATATATAATGTATAGCTCACCTTGATCAGGAAATTTGGTTTTAGTACGCTAGTACGTTTTTGTATGCTTTCCAGGCTGTTCCCGTACCTATAGCCAAGCATAATTCAATATAGTAAGGTGGAGGGCCAACTTATTGTACTAGTGTTTACTGTGGTCCTGGCTTCTAAGATAGATTTCACGTGTTCGATTCTCGGTTGAACCGCTTCTGTCGTTGCCATAGTCTGGTTAGTTAAGCTTAAGCTAGATTTAAGACTTCTACTGGCGTCACATGATTATCATCATCCCATTGGGGCAATGTGACCCGATCATGTTGTCCCAACTTCAGAGGTTGGTTACATATCCATCACCGCCAGTAGAGGAATGTCTAGACGACAAATCCTGGTGGCTTCGGAAAAAAAATGAGGTGTGGCTGTGTCATGGACACAGCCGTGTGTTTTACGTGAATACGTTTATGTAACGGGTTATATTTTTTAAATAAAATATTTTTATTTATGTATTTAGGATAAAAGCAAGGAAACAAATAATTATTGTGTTACAATATAACTTTATATACAATCGATAGATTTTGATGACAGCTGACGATTAAAACTTAAACGAACATCGTAGCTTCTCCGAGTCAAAAGTTATACTAATTACTAATTGCAAATCTCGATACGCAGCAAAATAACCTCAAAATGGCGGCGCTTCCCCCTCCACCGCGCGCGATGCGTCACTGTTCTCACTTATCGTAATGAATTCTTTGATTCTTTAGCTATCCAGTGGTATAATTTAATTTTGGATGTAGAGGAAAGATTCGAAACTACAACACCAAACTGTATCCCCCGATTTTGTTATCATTAGGTTTTTTTGATTGCCCCCGTATGGTAGCAAATTTAAAGACGTATTCACGTCCAAAATTAAAACATAAAAGAATATTACTGTGGAGTAGGGTGTATGATTGAAGTTTAAGTCTAATTTATTTTGCCATTGATTTTTTTTATATATATTTGAATTTTTTTTAACCTGCACTTAGTCCATACCTAATCTAATTTTATTTATGCATTGGATATTACTACCCGTCCGGTATACACGCATATCTACACCAACAGAGTAAGGATTTTCAAGTGAGTCAGAGAAAATAGACTTACTTTTGTATGGAGGGAGAGTGAAAATATGTTTAGGAAAACCCAGGGTTAGTATGCACGGCCCTGATTCGAAACCCAACCTTCCTGTCACCAAAAATTCAGTTTATTTGCAAAAGTAATGCCTTATACTATGCGACCATCGATGAGGGACTACCAAATATTAATATAACAAAAATAAAGTTTCTAAACTGGCCTTCTCATACATTCTCCTTACTTTTATTAAGTCGTTAATAGCCCTTGTGTTAAATGTTCAATATATTATTCATGCGGGGTACGTATTATACGACATTCAAAACACGTATTAAAAAACAAGCTCAAACAATCACGTAATCACGATGTGCGCGCGCAGAAAGACGTGTTTGCACCATCCAAATAATGCCTCAACTCCAAAAGTGATGTGAATAATATTATATTTTTGTTTAATTTAATTTATTATTACTAAATAGCCTATGGACCAAGGCTTTGTATAAATAATCCGATTTTCGGAGGGAGTTTGAACAAGATAAGGCTGACCTTGAATTAGTTTTTTTTTTCATAAAATAAAACTAGAGTTAATGATGAGAGTCGAGTTTGGATATAACTCTTTTTGTGTGTGTGAGCAAGTTTGTGGCTCGTCTAGCGCTAGGACGAAATAAGCAACGCCTCGCCCACTCAACTAGGTCAATCTTCCGCACTCATTAATCAAATCAATGTCACGGTACAGGTAATTATTTACAAAGAGCGATATAAGAATGGGCAAGGGGATAAAATAAGTGATCATGGGTGGAAAGAATATCACCAAAAAAAAAAATCGGGTTGGATTAGGTTACAAATCAACGAAGAGATAGACTTTAAATACTTTTTATTAAGTGCCCAAAAACTATTCTTACTTTACAATGATAGGCGTTTTAGAGTAATATGTATTTTAATAGATTAGGACACCCACATTTTGCCGAGAAATTATTTCCCTGTGTATATTCTTTTTTATTCTAAGCTGCATGTCTTACTACCCTTCCAGGATATCTAAATATTTACATTATTATAGCTAGGGACGATAAAGAAGAATTTAAATTAAATTTACCCTAATTTGTATGGAGGTAGAGAGGAAGAACCCCTTTACGTGTAAATTGTTTCAGTGCATCGGACCGGGATGGCAACCCTGACCTCCACGTATACCAAAACTATACGAGACTGAAGTATTTGGCCACACGTTCACTGGTGTGGTTTACATTATTAAAACAATCAAATACCCACCTTGCACAAATATTGTATACCAAAATCAAAATTTAACCTCCTTGGTATTTGAACCAGTGTCTTTAGAATTATATTATAAAGCTCAAAGATACCTGAATTGACAAAGAACGTTAAGAGCCCTTCTCAAACCACGTATAACAAATAGCTTAGGTAGGTAATTCAGCTCAAACCAGGCATCGTAGTGTGGTTTTCTATATTCTACTATAAAAAACCCAGTGGAATAAATAACAGTGAAACAGTTTTGCCGAATTTAATAAAATACAATAAAGTTAAAAAAATAATAATTCCTAATGAGGGGGAAAACATCTTAAATTCATATCAATTTCACTGCTGTCAAGAAAAGTATACAAGAAAACACACCTGGATAAGACTTCCGGTTTGAGTGTAATCTTGTAACTAATTTATCGAGTAGTCAGCTGTGATATCGCCTCTTGAAGAGTTTGTTTGTGACTAAATGAATAGGAATTAACGGTACATTTGTTTCAAAGTGAAATATAAATATGAAGAATCGATGGGTCTCGAACATGTTCTTTATGATTGAAGCCGATAGAGTTTCAAACGTTGCTTGAACAACCTCTGATTCTGAGAGCCTTTGGTTTGATACTTGATTGGGTTGAAATGATCTCGGAGTTGTGAGAAAAAAAATGGGGTAGGAATTATTCGGGTTTCAAAGTGTTCAGAGTAGCCTTGATTAAAGATAATTTAAATATGTAATCTAAATAATCTATTAATCGAAAGCCCCACGAGTTGAGTTCCTTGTGGCTAATTGGTAAAGGTAGTTGACAAAGAGTATAGGGGACGCTGGTTTGATTCCGGGTAATTCTCACGAATATAATATATATTAATTGAAGATAAGCTCATTCCACTATCCAATATTAAGATATTTAAGAGTTAGGGTTGGCTGTGTGGACGTGATTTCCTAGGTTAAGTTGTGTTCTAATCGTGTATTTATAAAATACCCATTTAGTAGATACAATACCAGCTACGGTAGATATACGTGCTAGATGTTAGAATCATATAGTCAAGTTTTTCAATAATGGTGAGGTCGGGGTTCGAGTGCCAGCAGGGTAAACTGAATATAATTTAAAAAAAATTCTCACTTTCCCTTTACACAAATTTTGTTAAATCTCCTCTAGAATCTACCTCCTTCATCCCTACCACATTAACTTAATTAAAATACGTATATGACTTGTAAATATACCATATGGAAATAATATCCCCAGTAAATAAGCAAACTCTTCAAAAACTTCATCTCTATGAAAACTCTTGAGGCAGAAGCAGATCACGGGATGGATCAATAAATGTTCCTCTAAGTTTCGGGTTTCTTATTCAAACCGAGGTATGACTTGGGTGCAACCTTTAAAAAATATATATATTGGCATCTGGTTGTTTAGATCTTTCTGGATGCAAGAGAAATAGTAAAAAAAATACTTACCCACTTTTTTATTCCCTTAGTGTACAGCTACGTGCAAATTGATCCGGTCATTTAAAATTATACATTATGATACCATTATGTGGCTTTGAATGACGAGCTGAGCATCACATTTCAAAAACAAAATTTAATCCAATGAAGGGGGAAAAATCCAAACCGTATCAGTGGACACGCGAACCCGGGCGTAAATGTATTCTCTATTTTTCCACTGGCGTGGAGTGAACTTAGAAGTTTTTCCACAAATGGTTTCCACTGATACCTCCACGCAAATTCGGATTAAATCCCTCTAAAATTTACCTTCTTCACTTGAATTTGATAAATTTGCAAATTATTTATACTTATGACCCACGACCTGAATTTATTATGATACTACGTCTAATAATACACACCTATATAACTACTAATCGTATAGCAGGACAATCCGTATACAAAAATAAAATATATTTTTAAGCCTCCGGAATCGAACCAGAATCCCTTTTAACTATGGTGGACTGCTTACCATGAGGTTGCTGCTAATGCTGAGAGAAATCGCAGGAGACCAGAAAGCCAACGTTATTTTAAGAAGTGGTTTACTCTTTCAAAATATTTTTACTTTATTTATTTAAGGTATTTAACGTGCACTTTCTGAACAGACTGATTATATCAGAACACGAAAATTTCTTTGAGTGAGAACAAAAGAGCCTACCAATTTTACCGTATTTTCACATACCTTCCAGGGGTATATATTACATGCCACAATCGTCATGGGACTGACGACTTTACTTTACCTCCGAGGGATGGTGTGTTACGGATTTTTATAGTTCAAGAAAAATTCGTCGAACCTGACTGGGCTCGAACCCACGAACATATTTCAAAATAATATTATTGTTAGACCATATTATGGTTCGTGCCAAAATGGAGACGAAGGGTAAATATTACGTTTCACATGGATATTACTCAGTTATGCTCAAAGTAAATGGCTCTAAACATAGATCTAGCTTTCTTCAAACAAATAAAATCTATTATTTAACAAGGTCACTACAGAGCATTCTAAGATAATTGAGGATAGTTCTTGTGAATTCGAAACTTCAGAACAGTCATTCCCATAAGAAATATTGTAGTGTGAGGATATTTACATTCAAGTGGACGGTTGTCTTAAGGAGAACGGGATATAAAACGAACAAAAGACTCAATATAGTTTTGAGCCTAACAGTATAAAACATTCCATGGTCTATAAAACCTCTGACAATTAACCGCCAGGCTTATTATTAAGTCGTCTTGTATTTCAACCTTAGACCCACGGTTACGATTCCACCACTTAACCTTCACTCGTCTGAATCTAACTCCAAGTGGGGACTAAGAACAATAAAATTCTTGATTATTATGGCAATGCGCATACACATATAATATATTCCATATCCGGTTTCTTGGAGATATTATATTAAGATGGTTCAACTCGCTACCATGTTGTAACATTTTAATGCAATACTTAACAAATAGATTTAAGTGTTATGGTTCTCAAGTCAAAATCATGAAGTCATCTGAGTACTTTTAAACTTTTTATGTAAGAAGTAATAAAATATTAAAGCATTAACATGTGCGCTAGTGTACCACATATTAGTTTAAACTAGATGAAATGTTTTGTAATTTAATTAGAATATAAAATACAACATTCTAGTTCATATTTTTTGCAGAGAAGTCAGTGAATTTGAAGAAATGTTAGTATGTTTATTTATTATTTAGCACCGCGTCTTACTACCCGTTCGGGTTATACGCTTAATTACTAATTATGCTATTGGATTAGTAATTGGGAAGGTTGAATTTGAAGGAGTTTAACCCGCATTGGAAAACCATTTAGGAAAAACCACCCCCAGTTCACCCGACCGAGATTCGAACCTCGATCTCCCCGTCCTTGGCAGTCGGGCTCAACACGACTAGCGCGTTAGCCAACTACGCCACCGAGGCGGGTAAATGTCAGTATGGATTTCATTTATAGCCCCTCATCAATGGCATCATAGTCTATGGCCAGGATGGTCAATCTACGGCCCGTGGGATAAATAATTTAAATTTGTTGCTTTGTGAAATAGGCTTTAAAAAACAAACAAGAAAAAACTAAATTTTATAAAACCATGCTAAAATCAACATTTCCAAACTTTGTAGATCATACCCAATAAATATGGCAATGTTTCCATCCTCATGTGGGAACAAGTGTTTTCAACCATGAGAATGAGGAAAAGTGATCTAAGAAATCGACTTACCTATGAGAATATATCTTCTATCCTGAGAATCACCTCCTCACAGTTTAACCAGATTATAAAAACATGCTGGAATCTCATTCACAGTTTCATTCATTTCATACCCATCATATAAATATTCTGAATTAACTTAAAAACATACTAAGCCACAACGGTATTTATGATTGTTATACATTCACAATGTATTTAAACTTATTCATGTCACTCTATTAGATTATGTATGTATATCTTTCTTTGAATAAAAACTTGAAGAAAAGTTAATGAATAAAGACATTGTCCCGCCAGGCTGTTTTTAGTCATTTGGCCCTCCTGCAAGTAAGCTTACACATCCATAGACTATGACGTCAGGCTTGCAATGGACTTGATTGCTGGTGACGGGAAAGTTGAGGCTCAAATCTTGGTTGAGCGCACTGGGGATGGTTTTACTCAGGTGATTTATCGCTATCGTTTTCCTCAGGTGATTTATCGCTATCGTTTTCCTCAGGTGGTTTATCACTATCGTTTTCCTCAGGTGGTTTATCACTATCGTTTTCCTCAGGTGGTTTATCACTATCGTTTTCCTCAGGTGGTTTATCACTATCGTTTTCCTCAGGTGGTTTATCACTATCGGTTTCCTCAGGTGGTTTACCACCATCGGTTTCATCAGGTGGTTTATCACTATCGTTTTCCTCAGGTGGTTTATCACTCTTGTTTTCCCGTTCTCTTTACCCATTAGTGTGGATCCACATACATTAAATTTTACCTTCCTCATGCCTATCCCAAGCCAAAATCATAATTAAATGTGGATAGACCCGTTGGTTAATACAAAGAAAAAGTCTTCTCCAGCACCCGGAATCAAATCAGGTGTTAATAAACTTGCATATGACCACTCTAGCCACTTAGTGACAAAAACTTGCAAAAATAATTTAATTTGCACTAATTATAATAATATATTTCTAGTAAACAACGTCTTGATGTTTCTTTGTGAATTAAACATGCCGGCTATATAAGATTTAGAGGAACTATTTCCCCTTTGGTAAGTTTCCTCTTAAAGTCCTTTAGATCAGTGGTTCCCGACCTTTTCCATTTTATGGATCCCCTGAAGCCATTGATAGTTCGCGGTAGTGCCCCTAATATCCACCTCCACACGATATGAAATCTAAAACCTACGCACACATTTATAGTATTAAACGTAAACCATTTCATATTAATAAAAGAAAAATTATGTTTATTCGAACAGTTTATTGAAAATGGAAGGATAGATGGTGAAATCAACAGACAGGTGGATGCTTTTCTTATGGATGTGAAGTGTGTGTTTGTCAGGAGAAACATAAAAGTAAGATGAATGCGGTTGGAACGAGATATCCATGTGGAAAAACTCGTATGGACAGAATAATTAAGGAATGTGTGCTGAAGGAGTGGGATTCGAAAGGGATTATAATAGGGCAATGTGAAAGAAGCGTCTTACGTTGGTTTGGGCATGTTGAGAGAATGAGTGTGGATTGAATTACGAAGCAAATATAGGAAGGTAGAGTGTGTGGATCAAAAGGAAGGGATATACCATGTAAGACGTGGCTAAATGTTGTAAACAAATGTGTGACAAAGAGAAACATTGAGAGTTTTAAGAATTAAAGATCATAGTTGACTCTGTGTATGGATGTTGTTGAAGCAAAGGGAGTATACAATAATATGGATGTGTGGAGAAAGTTAGTGAGGATGGATTAAGTACAGAGTTTTTTAGCTATACGTACAGTTTCTTGCTTACCCCGTAAGGGAACGGTGTGATTATGTATGTATGTATGTATGTATGTATGTATGTATGTATGTATGTATGTATGTATGTATGTATGTATG
>CABFWO010003791.1:0-19581 GCA_902155825.1 Timema genevievae
GGCTCTCTCTAAATCTAGCCTTCGGCGTAGCTAGGCAAACTATTCTGCAGTCATGTATGGAGGTATAGCATACCACGCAGGCTGATATAAAAAGTTGCTACCTTACAATCTCGACGGAGTGTACATACCTACTAATTCCAATTAGGTGGACTTACAAAGAAGTGTTTTAGTAAACAGGTTTAGAGTATGATTGTAGTATAATTGTTTCACCATAAATTTAACATTTTTTAAAACGTATTAAATAAAATAGGTTCAATACCCGTTTGACTTCCAAAGAGGTTTATGTTTAGTCACCTCAATAAGTGAAATAGATTTACTTACATTCTTTGATAAAGCTAGAAAGCATTTTTTCGCAAACCGGATAAATGCGGAACTGTTTTAATTAAAATTTAATTTGACAATACAAGCCAATGTTGCCGTTAATTAACTATACTGAGAAGAGTGAAAAATCATATAGAGTGAGAACATCACAAAGTATAAATTTGACCGTTCTAAATAGCTAAGTGGTAAGAAAGACAGACAACTCGTTCAGAGAAGATAATTATTTTGTCCTATTTACTAGCCAGATGCTGTAATTGTTGGTGCTAATGTTGAGTGTCAACTGTTTGTTGAGTAAACGAAGTTAGTGTTTTTAATTCGTTTGATGATTATAAGCCAATGTTTAGAATTTTTAATACCCTCAAATCTAATTCACTTTGGCTATGATCATAATTTGTATAACTGTAGTTTTTTTTTTTTGTATTAGTAGGCCGGCGATAGTTGTAGTAAAAGGACGTTAATATTTTTAAATCTATTCTTTTCAAACATTAAATTTATTAGAAATTGAAATACTTGTCCCTAAATATGGACTGTAAACATGCTTGTGGCTATCTTAACGTGTAAATATATGTGACTCATACTATATTGATTTATTCTATTGGCGATATTGCTTAATCCCGTCGACAGATGTCAGTTAATGAGATGATAACACGACACAAGACAACCGTAAATTGTGACAGAACTGACACTACGTGCATTTTTACATGTATCATATTTTTGTCTTTTTTAATTATTTCTTTATAATAAGAAAAAATATTTGAGTGACAATTTCGTGTTTATGCCCCTTAATACTTTTGAAATAAGTGAATTTTAATCCAATTTAAATCCATAAAATCACACTTTAGGATACCTCCAACTTAAAATTTTGGTAGGTTCTTCAGTCGAATCTCACTACCCATTCGGGTTTTACGCATATATAGTAATTTCGCTGATGTAGTAATGAGTAAAGTACAATTTCGGTGGATATATACCCAGATTTTCGTGGAGGTAGAGTGTGAAGTGTAAAAAAACCACCCCCATTACACCCGACCGAGAACTATAACAGTAAACCAGAATAAGTGAGCTTGATGTTTAAAGCGTGTTTTTTACCTGTGAGGTGTTTTGTTAGTCCTTCGAGCCACCATTATAAAGCATAAAGCCTCAAAAATGAAAATTTTGTGCATATTTGTTAATCTTTATAATGAGGGATGTGTTCTACCATTTAAATAAATAATTTAATTACACTCAATTAAAAAAATTACTATTTCAAAATACTGTTCCTCAACTTTCAAAAAATAAAATTATCAACTTATATTATCTTGACACAGTTTGTTGCATTCTATTAAAATTAAATCTTAAATAATAATAATCCCACGTGAGATAAATTAGTTTCGTTAATATGACTCCCAAAACTTGAGGTTTTCATTATAATGGGTAACTATTAGTTTTGTTGAGTTTTAAATTATCTGTATGTTTTACAAACGTTAAAGATATTAATAGTTCCAGAATGTTATAATTTATACTAGTCTAATCTAATCAGTGTTTGTTTACAGTTCATATATTTCCAAATCACACCACACACATGACAGCGGCAAAGTTTTACAGCCCGCAAAGATAGTTGAAACGAGCATTATTAGTTTTATTATAACTCTATAAATCCCTGACGGATTAACCTAGATTAAAGGGAAAGTAGTACATAAATAATAAACAAATAAGTAAAATTATAAAACTAATATCAAATAATCCAGCAAAATATATATTATTGAAAGGAGGGATGCAAAAATAAGGTACAAGCTCGATAAAATATAGATCTTAAAATATTAAATCTACGTCCCAAATAACCTATTACAAATAAAGATTGTAAACTCAAATGTTTAATGAAATAAAAATTCACTTCTATGCACACTCCATTTAGCCTGGTCCTTTACCTTGGCAGTCCTACCTTGACGAATTACTATGTGACCTTATATTATAAGCTATACCATAGTGTAAAAATAAAAGGAGGGTTTGCTATCTTTCAATGTTAATGAAGAGTACACTCTGTTAAACTGAAAGTAATAGTCTTACTTTCATTGATTACACCAGGGGTCGGCAACCTATGGCAAGCATGTCAAGAGTTGCACATGGGACGATTTTCAATGGCACACCGAGCGATTTGAATAAAAATAATATAAAACCTTTATTTTAAATTAAAACCATTGATGTGAATAATAATTTTAATAACAACGTGTTTATGTTTCAATGATTTAGTTATTTTGTTTCAAAATTTCAAAATAATGTCTTCAGAACTTAAATTTTGCAAAACATATTTATAACTTTTGTATTTATTCTGATATATATGATTTATATTAAAATATTAAATATTCAAGAAATAGTAGTTATTTAATGTATTCGATTTAGAAACATTTAGTTACGTTACATTTTACAAGATCAACTTAAATTTGTTTTAATAGTAGTACTAGTTAACTAGTATAGCCATATAAACGATTTGGGTGGGCTTAGGTTAGTTGGCACGCTGAGTGACTTAGCAATATTACCTCGTTACGACATTACTTAAATTTTTTTTTAGGGCCCAATTTGGGCCGTCCTTTGATAGTGAATTTTATATAGTGAATTATCCCTTTCGGCAATAAAAACTGTGTCAAAAGTAAGGGCTGACCTTTAAGGGAGGATAAATGTGAGTTTTCATGAAGATATAATAAAATATAAGCCACTAAAAAGAAAAAAATTGAATTGCTACCTTAGATCACTATTCTACATGGACATTATTGGGTGAGACCAAATTCATTATCCATCATCATCCTGTTGCTAGGAGTTTAAATTACATTTTTGAAGAACTCGTTATTTTAACCTGCTATACAAATATTTCAAACCTAGTGTTATTTCATCCAAAATACTATTTATGTGTCATAATTAATAACTATCATTTTGTCATCACAAATCAAGTGAGAATCTTTCATTTTTTTAAATTACTGCCCCAACAATACTTTTACTAAATTTGTAACATAGGAGTCATGCCTTATTAGGTAGGGTTAATTTAAAGGTTTTATTTTCTCTTCAACAATAATTACAAACACTATAAATTTCACTATGTAATTTATTTATTTATAATATTAATGTCCATTGTATTTTGCACATTACATTCCATTGATAGATAGTTTCAGTAGGTTGGATGTCTATGTTGTAATGAAAAAAAAATATGTATATATTTTTATTATTTATTACTTATTTATTTATTTATCAATTTTTGAATATATGAATGAATTTAATTTATATAATATAATATTATATTGGGCGCCAACTACCAACCCCTCTTGTTTTGTGAAGTAGGTAGATTTTTATCACTAAACAAATTTATCCCAATAAACTGCTCAGTGGCAAGACGAAAACCCTTTCTCCTAAAACCCCTGGACTTTACCTAAAGTTGGACACTTACAACCGAAGACTTCCTGACGCAGATTATTATTCTTGCTCTGAACAATCCAATCTACTGAGAATCGCTATACATGGGATGCAAGTTCAAAATAAAATACAATGTACATTGATGTAAATAAAAATAAAACAATTAAATTTAAAGAGTGATTTTAATTATTGTAGTGAATGATATCCTTAAATAAACCCTACCTATTAAGGCATGCCTCCTATATTATAAAATTAATATAAGTATTGCTAAGCAATACTTGAAATTGTTAAACTCTCACTTGAATTGTGAGGATAAAAGAATACATATATATATATATAATTATTGACATAGGAATATTTCTTTAAGCAAATAACAAGATTTTAACAACAACAAAATTTATTCCTTATAGCATGTAACAATAAGGCTATGATTCTTTAATAAAAAAAATATTGTTCTGAGGTGGACAAACGGTAATAATTCTGGTTTCAGAACTGAAGTTATTTGTCCTTCTTTAATAATTTTAAGTATTATACTTAATTATTTAAATCCATAACAGGATGATTACAGATGGATATTGATCTCACCCGAAAATGTCCTTGCTTTGGTAAATGTTGACTCAAAGCTCCGTCAACATTTAACTCTCTGGCCTTAAATTTCCACAAAATCTTCCTTCAAAACTTCAACTCGACCTTCCTCACAAGTTAATACTTCCTTTTAGAGAAGTTTTGGATGATAAGAATTATCATGAACCATAAGAAAAATAATTGAAGGATCCCCAGATCGGGTCCTTCCTTCCACTTTCAAAGCCAATTTTAGAGTCACAACCAAAACTTAGACAAAACACCAACACGTTCTTTTTATTTTAAAATAAACAATCTCCAGCCTAAGAGAAAATATTCACCGGGATTTATAACAAAGAATAAAACAAACAATCTTAACTATTCAAATATTGGGAGTATTACTATAAAGATAATTATAATTTTGACATATGAACATAAGTCATCTTTAAAATTAATTTAAACTTGGCACCAAAAAAAACCAAACGAGAATAATAATCTCTTCCACTAGGGGCAATTATTTATTCAAGAGACAGCCAGATGCTATAAGCGTCCAAGAACATAAAAATAAACTAATATAATAGTTCCGAAATAAACCACTCTCTAGAGCAGATAGCGTAAAAATCACCTACCAACAAAATTAATAAACATGGCGGGTTGGCAGTTTATGAATAAAATAAAGAAAAATAATTTAATATAGTGAAATAAACTACCAAACTAGCAAACTACCCTTAAATGAATATGTTTTAGAAAAACAAACTTAAATCCTTATTTTTATTTAAAAAATTCCCTTGATATCTATTTTCAACAAAATTGATGGTTAAAAACCATTTTTGAAAAATTCCAAAATGTTCAAAACTTAATCATCAGTTAACTAGATTAGATCAATTTTACTAGATTAGATCAATAAGTAGATTATATGTATAACATATATTTTAATTGTAAATGAATAAATAATGAATATTCAAAACTTTAGGAGTTTTGAATGAAATTTAAAACAAATAAACAGTAAAATTGACAACGATATTATATATTTGAAGAATTTAGTCAACTGATTATTAGATTTCTATTATAAGTAACTCTTTTAACCAAAAATAACATCACAATGTCAAGAATAATAATCTGCTCCAGGAAAATATGCAGTCCATTATTGTAAGTGTCCAACTTAAGTTAAAACGTTAGGTAAAGTCGAGGGGTATTGAGAGAAGGGGTTTTTCGTCTTACCGCTGAGCAGTTTATGGGGATTTACTTATTGAATAAAAAATCTACCTACTGTACCTCAGAAAATAAAAGGGGTTGGTAGTTGGCACCCAGTACTATACCAATTACATTTATTCATACCTAATAAATTTAAAAATTACATATTCATATTTTTTTACCACAACCTTCGGGGTAAACCAAGTGTAGGGTCTACTGTACATA
The DNA here is from genome assembly GCA_902155825.1 of Timema genevievae. Lineage (NCBI taxonomy): Eukaryota > Metazoa > Arthropoda > Insecta > Phasmatodea > Timematidae > Timema > Timema genevievae. Next base: position 5,680 of record CABFWO010003791.1, read on the forward strand.
TCCCTTGTGTAAATAAACAAAATTATTAATATTTTATAAATATCTTTTAAAATTACAGTGACACAGTTTTCAAACCATAAAATACAAAACTAATCTAAATGTATGTGAATAAATTGTTATAAAAAACATAATTACCTTTCATAACTATAAAATACAATTCACTATAAACACCACAAAAACATGGCGGACATACTTCTCCTCTTTCACGACTGATAATAGAAGGTTATATCGTGTACCGTGGACGTTTTCTGACTCATCAAAAAATGATAACTTGATGACATTACTTTGGAAGTATTATTCTTGTGTTAACACCTAGTTCTACAGTCCAATTTTAGAACGAAGGGCTTTGTATGAAATACAATCATATTATTTTGCTGCCAAAATTAATTACATGTTACCATATTTTATTTATATTATTTTATAAGGTTTTAATAAAACATCAAAAGTAACTGCTGAATAGCACATGGTTTGACGTATTAACACGTGAAAGTAGGTCTAGTAAATTTTCTATCTGTCAGATAAGGCCCTTCCAATAAAAATTGGACTCTAAATAACGTCGTGATCAGCTCGTGAACGATTTCTTTGGACCTCCTGCTCCTACCTATGTCAACATTTCTTCATTACGTAGATAATTATCAAGTGGGAGTTTTACGTCACTTTCTCGGTTAGCACTTCTCTTTTCATAACTAATGTGTATTCTGGTTTATTTACTCATCGTACGTACGTGCTGACAGCGCACTGCTTTGGAGTTTAACAAAAGTTCACAAGGTAGGAACAGAACATCAAAAATACACCATTGTTTGTAGTCTCTGAGTCGCATATGACAGATAAGACCACTTGGTGACATTGGACTAACCTAACCTAACCTAGCACCAAATAATGAAAAGTTATTATTACCGTTTGCCAATTATATTTGGGAGAATTACATTCATCGTGATAGCTCATTTCCGCCATCACTGTGGGCACAAGATAGTTGCCATAATAGTATGTTACGCAGTTGTTTTTTTCCCCTGTGCGCTTTTGATACAAGGTCTAGGTGCGCTTTTTATCCATATCCACGTGAGTTTTCGATGTTTTCCGGTCATTCTCAGGGGGCCTTCAAATTATGAATAACTAAAAATATTTATGAAGAGATAGTGTTAATCAAACTCTTGTGATATTTGGAGTATCGGTAGACCCAAGGCAGTGCCAAAGGGGGGAGGGTGTTTTGGGGTATTACTGCCTCTTCCTACCCCCGCAATTATTATTAATAATTTCTTTTAATACCTAGACTAGGCTAATGGTTTATTGGGGCCTTGTAAAATTAATAACAACTACAACAACAATTATGTTGAAAACTAATTTTAAATTACTTAAAGAAATATTAATGTTATGCAAATTATTGTCATCTTCTGTCAGGGACTTCCCTACGAGCCACTAGGGGTAGAAATTCTCCCTATAACACCCTCTTCCTTCCACCCCCACATTAGAAACAAGTACGGCCCTGGGTAGCTTGTCATTTCCTATATATTACGACTTAATACTATTATTTCGTTACATGTGTATTCCAATTTCAAAAATATGAATGATACCGCGTGTGTGGTTGCTATTCACAGATTTACAGAAAGTATTTATCCACACTTTTAATAGTTCTTATATATTTACGTGGGGTGTAAAACTTAAAAGCAACCTGTTTAAACTGAACTGAATTTTTTGAAAATGCTGTTCAATGTAACTAGAAGTGTGGGAGAAAATATGTTTTAAAATATTTCAACAAAAATTTTCACACAAGCTTTCCGAGACCATTAATCAAGCCATTGCTTTCAAAATGTTGTGCCATGCACTAAGAATCCGAACGGGATGGTGCCTTAAAAAAATAACTAAAACAACCTTAGGTCCGATTATATGCAGCATGAATTGATAAAATATATCAAAGATAAACATTTGAAGTAAAATATTTATACTATTTCTAAAGGCCACGGGTGAGCTTGTGTACTCGCTTCGATGGTCCAATGGTCTAAGGTGTCACTCTCATAATAGAATGGACTGACGATGACGCAGAAATGGGGGTGGGAGTCCCACTCAGGTTTACTAAGGGTGTTTTCCTGAATGATTTTCCACTCTTCCTTCACGAAAATGCTTGTAAAATTCATCTAAATCAGGGGTCGGAGAACTTTTTCACCTAGTACCGCAAAATATATTTACTAACGCCGACGTTATTTCCTTGATTTTAAAGGGAGAAATTCATAGAATAGATTATTCAAATTCAAAAGGTTTATTGAATTTATTTATTTTCATACGGGGATTACAATTAGAAATATAAAAAGTATAAAATAAATGAATATTCTCATCATGAAACAAAAGGATTTTTTGAAAACTTTTTCACTTCAGGTTTTGGAGAAATGCTGTTGTTTCTTTTTTTGATACAATAACATCAAAATTGGGGCATTTTGATGTCATAGTAATTTGGATACTGTCTTCGGGGTTCAATCTATTTCTCTGATTTGTTTTTATGTTCATTAGAGTGGAAAATCTTTGTTCACAAAGGTAGGCTGTTGTAAAAGGCAGCAACTTTTTGACTGCATCCTCAAGTGCAATTTTGATAGCTTTTGCAGCTGTTGACATCCAAAAATATGACAAATCTGCTTTGTTTTCAAATTCATTACGTGCTTCATGATTGGATCGAAGTCCAAGAAGTGCCTCTGCCAACCATTGAGGCTCTTCTGGTAAATCATCAATTTCACATTTAAAGGGATCTACAACCCAATTGATAGTATGTGAATCAAATCTTGAAAGTAAACAGAGAACCGCTCTTTGAGTTTGGTAAGATGTCTTATAACTCTATACATGATGTAGTCAAAAGTAATATTTTCACAATCTTCCAAAAACAAAACTAACATTGAAAAGGAAGCTATTTTGTTTTGTTCTGCTTTCTGTCTCCAATAGAAAAGTTTTGATCCAAATGCTGAAATCTTTTCTATGGCTGAAATTATATTTATGTTTTTTTCCTTGCAATTCTTTGTTCAATACATTCACATACTCAAAAATATCAGCTAAACATTAGAGTTCAACATGGCGTGACGCCCCCTAAACACGTCTACTACCTTGGCCAGATGCAGTGTTGCTAGGAGAAAAATTTATGTCGTAACAAGAAACGCGCTTTTTATAAAAAATTGTATGTATGTCTATAGAATCCTCATTTCCCCCAAGGATTTCATTTCCACCCCATTTGCGGTAATTTACCCCAGTTCGCCAACCCCTGATCTAAATTTAAACTTCCTCATCCGTAACACACTTATGTTATTCATTCATATCCCTATGGGTAGGGAAATGAAGTGACAAAAAAAATTAAGTTTACCAAAGAAACAATATTTAACTAAAACTTAACTTTACGATTATTAAGTTCGGTTGATCGTCCCCAATTTTGGGTGGGTAAGTGAACTAAAGGTAAAGGAGCTCTGGTTTGACTCCATGCTAGGCCTGTATGTGGGTCCAGCTTAATAGATAATACTCTTCTTGTCACTAAGGCCTGGTTTTATGTTTTGTGTTAAATATTCAGGACCACCTCTGTGGTCTAGTGATCAGAGCTCATTTCTACAGATCCGGTGGTCCCGGGTTCGATCCCCAGTGCTTCCAGAGTTTCTGAGAATCAGTGGGTCTGGAACAGGGTCAACTCAGTCTCATGAGGACAATTAAAGGGCTTCTTGAATAAGGAAGTTGCGGCCCTGGTCTATAAAACTGAGATATATGGCCGGAGGTCTCGTTGCGCTGACCACATGGCACCCTATATTCGCAAATGTTGGCACGTTGTCATTTTATAGATATTGAGAATATCTATCTAATGTGACAGCTCAGATCACATGAATTGGCGTTCGAATACCTTAAAGTAGACCTATTAACTTTTTTAGCTGTCAGATATGTCCATTCTTAATAAAATTGGAGTATAGTTTGTACTTAGTCTGATAATATAACTCTGTGTTTATAAAGTGAACGTGAAACATCAAAGTATAAAATAGTTTGGTTCATTTATTATATTGGTACCTGATTTGATTCCCAGCAGAACTGAAATTGTATCGGTTTTGGATCTCTTTCGCTAAATGTTATATTAATATCCTGAGAACTAGCAGTTGTGTAATAAACGCCTTGGTGGCACAGTTAGCTAACAAGCTGGTTTCGTGTTGAGCTAGACTACGGAGGACGGGGAGATTGAGGTTCGAATTTCGCTCGGGTGAACTGGGGGTGGCTTATCCTAAATGGTTTTCCACTATCCCTCCACGCAAATGCGAGTTCACTTCCTCTATATTCAACCTTCCCAATTCCTAGCCCATTAGCGTAATTAGTACTTGATTAATTAAAGTCGCTAATAGCCAGGACATTGCAACTCAAACGTACAAGCAAACAAGCTATTTTCCTCGCGTGTCAAAGTTAACTCCCCTCTCCCTAACCACCCTCTTCCTACCCTTAAATTTGTGCAATGTAAAAACTTAGATAAATGTCCTGAGGGTACACGGATACTGTTACCATTATAATGTTGTTAAAAACAAAATTCTGTTAAGTCGTTTATAAATAATTTAATCGGGGCTCTAAGAATGCCATAATGTTATCATTTGAATGTTCTTAAAACACAATGTTCTGGTAACTCGTTACGTTCGTTGAAGTATTAGAATCTTAATTTAAGACGGCGTGGATTGCACGTATAAAAACCTAGTACGTTTTCTTGTTCTCTTTTTATCCTCTTTCTTATAACCTCTTGAGTGAAGGAGAACATAACACCCCTTATCCACCCCAGCACCTCGCCCCCTAAATTACCATCCACTTTAGTTAATGATACATTGCTCAACAATGCACCCGACAACAAAAGGAAAACGTAATCAACAAAGACGCTTGGATGGTCTGCTATACTTACTTATGCCTTCTACTTGTGTGTCAAAAACACTGTTTTTTATTATTATAATCATTATTTGACAAACAATTGCAAAACAAAAGAACAAAAAGAGTTGGGGGTGGGTTTCTCGCCTTGCCAGATATTTTCTTCTTCTATCTTTTCTTATTCTATAGATGTTGTTCTTAATTCGAAATGACAAGCTCTTCCTCTTTTTTTATTTTACGGTCGAGTCGGTTCCTAAGGGGATCACTGAACCGACCGTCTGAAAGAAAAAATATTGTTGGGGTTTGTTTGTTTTTTAGTTAATATTCCTTCTATCCCTTAGTAACGAATTCACTTTCAATAATATATATTGTGGTGGGGCATTTTTAGTTAACTTCGCAATTGAATACAAAAGAATAGTTTTGTTTTTATAAAACCAAAAACAAATTATATTGATTTATAGATATTTTTGCATAACCGTTTTAAAAAATCTTTATAGTAAAATAAATTTTATAATACTGAGTTTAAGTCCTTTCAATTTAGTGGTAAATTGATTTTATTCTTGGTAAAAAAAATATTAGATTAACTTGATTTACTTGATGAATAAATTGCCTAAATAGAGTCATTTTATTCTTTCAAAAACTGTTCATTAGGTTTTAATTATTAGTCAAATGACGTCCTGTACAAAAAAAATTACAAAAATTGGGCAATCGCCATTAGCTGCTCTCTTACAGAATTATCCTTCCTTGGGAAAATATTTATTTAAAAACAAGATGTTTTATTTGACTAGCTGAAGTACCTGGTGCTGGCCGGGAAAAATATTTTTAGATTGCTTTGCTTCCAACCCAATTTTTAATTAAATTTAGAAAAATCTAATCAAAATTTTAGAATTCCGCTTTCGAGGTGCACATGTTCGTGTAGAGGGGGCAACTAATGTTTAAATTTTCAAAACCCCGCATACTGTATGTATCGTGCAATGCTCTTGAGAGACAAACTCTTCAAATAAAAAAGATATATATATCAAAAAAGAAAGAAGCTAGATGGACATCTGTACTGACTTGGAAATAGCAGCTATTTAAAATAGGAAGATTACACACATGAAGAAGAAGTTAGGGTGGAATGAAATGGAAATCGAGTTAAGGTCTAACTAAATTTTTATGAACAAAAAAAAATGGCGAAAATAAACTAAGTATGTCTTCAGTAGATATATTTTAGTTTAACTTTCTACAAACAGCGATCTTAAATGTTTTAGATTCGAGCTATCTATGATGGGCATTGCGTAATTTTACCAGTACTTTTCCTTCCCATTTAAGAAATTTCTTGTAAATTCCTTTACGCTCAAGAATAATATTCAAGAACTGATTGGATCACATTATATATAAAATTAAACTAATATTATATTTATTTTGGGCACAAATTATGTTTTTATCATAGAAACAGAGAATAACTTGCACTCCATTCCACCCCGACTTATGGCTACCCGGAATTATATAAATCAATCATTCAGTGGTAACCTCGTGCCAAAAGTATAGTAGTAAAAAACAATACTACTCAAACATTTAGAAACAATTCGTTAATCCTAGAACGAAACGCTAAAGCAAATCGCAGGTCCTGGGCTATCCATCCATTCAAAAAAAGTTAATTTTTACAATATTGCATTTATGAATAATCAAACAAGCTCACACTGGCAACCCGTCATAAGTAATCTCTATGAAGCATTGTACTCAAAAACTGTGTTTGAAGTAGAAAATGTGTCCCAGCACCCACTTAGCCCTAAAGCTATCCCTAAAATTTCAACTATATTAGTATTTCGGTAGGAAGAAACTTTTATAAAATAAAAATATATTTTTTACGGTGAATATTGATAATATTGTACTTTGTTATTAGAGTTATTTTATAGCTATTAATAGCATCTTTCAAAAGTGACAGCTGAAGATGAGTACATTAAAATAGATCTAGTAGCTTCGCTAGCAATCAGATAAGGTTCTTAAAATGAAAACTGGACTTTAAATGTAATTTAATTGGAAGGCATTCTTCTCTCTTTCAGTGATGAGAGTCCTAGTAACTGGGTGCTGTGTCTGTTCTAGAGTTAAGATAGTTTGTAGGTTGTTTACTGATATAATAAATTGGCTAACAAAGTAAACTTTAAATACTGCTAAAAATAATTAATAGCCAAACACCCCATTAGTCTTGAAACATAACACATGTTTCATGATAAATTTAGCTGGATTTATGAGTTTTAATGAAGGGTGTGCTGGAACTTCCCTTGCTCCCACTTTCTAAAATAGGAGTACAATACACACAGTGTTTATTTTTAGTATTTACAATCCTTTAAAACTAGCAGTAAAGAACAGGACAAATTATAAAAGATCTCCCCGAACAGAGTTGCAATTTCTTAAGTGACAGTGAAAGCGACCATTGTCGATTTCTTTCTAAGAAGTGAAATCTTACAAGGGACCGCGATGAGGGTTGCAAGAAGCCTTTGCGGCAGCCATTGACAAAACACTTGCGATAACTCCAGCAAAAGAGTGGAGGTGTGTTAAACACTCGCAATAACACCAGCAAACAGAGTGGACGTTTGTTAAACACTCGCAATAACACCAGCAAACAGAGTGGACGTTTGTCAAACACTCGGAATAACACCAGCAAACAGAGTGGACGTGTGTTAAACACTCGCAATAACACCAGCAAACAGAGTGGACGTGTGTTAAACACTCGCAATAACACCAGCAAACAGAGTGGACGTGTGTCAAACACTCACGCAGTCAAAGAGTTGGAGATGAACTAGTCACTCCAACTCAACTTACTTTATTTATAATCAGTCTTAGTATTTTATAAACAGAAATTAAGGGTCGAATAAATTAATCCTTAATATTAATTTGTGATATTTAAACTTAACCTATAATTAATTTGAATAAAACCCAGTCTAATCGTTGGTTTGGAACGTTAAAGTACTACCTTGCGCCCGAACAAAATATATTTAAATATTTAGATCGTGAACCCAGGATGATCATGCTGTATACTAACCCGGTCAGGATCCAAACTAAGGACGCCGGGACGGATACGACCGCGTGTCGTTGGAGTCTGTATTGTGAGCCTAGCCATTGTAGCCTTGCTAGCTTACTATGACTAGCCAAAGTTATGACTTGTACCTCTCGTATGTAAACAATAAACAAGTTGCATTGTGGGTGGTTGGTGGGGCGGGGAATTTGGAGGTATTATTGTCGTACAGCGGTATTGTGGTACAGCACGGGCCCCGGGGGAATTTATTTAGCTTATTATCGGTCGTATGTACACGTGGACTGAACCAGCATGTATTCGGAACTTTGAACACATGACCAGTTGGAGGGAAAACCAGCCAACTCACAAGGCGTGTTGCTTAGTTGTTTTCCTGAGGGAGGGACTCAAGCGAATAAGTTAATTAAAAGTCTCAAACAAAAGTTGCACTTTATGGTTAAGTTATAGAATTCAGGTAGGGACCGGAATTAAGGGACAACATTTTAGGAAAGACGGGAAATTTAGAGACAAAATTATAGCAGAGGCAGGAAATTTAGCAACAAAACTGTGAGAGACTGAGTATTTAACGAAAAGATTGCGGGGGGAGGGAATCGGATTTATGGGCTGAATTGTGTGAGAGAAATAAGATTTAGGGGCATAACTGTGGAGGAGATAGGGAATTTAGTGGGAGGGGGAGGGGATTTAGGGAGAGAAATGTGGGAGAAACAGGGATTTAGGAGAAGAATTGTGGGATGGACAGGGAATTTAGGGGCAGAAATGTGGGAGGGCGAGGGGATTTAGGGACAGAAATGTGGGAGGGCGAGGGGATTTAGGGACAGAATTATAAGAGAAACAGGGAATTTAGGGGCAGATATGTGAGATATAGGGGGGATGTAGTGACAGAATTGTGGGAGAAACAGGATATTTAGGGGCAGAATTATGGGAGAGAATGGGGATTTAGGGACAGAATTGTGGAAGAGACAGGCGATTTAAGTACAGATTTGTAAGGGATAAGGGGGATTTAGGGGAATGATTGTAAAAGAGGGAGGATATTTAGGGGAGATATTAGGGATGAGGCTGTGGGGGAAACAAGGGAATAAGGAACAAAATGGTGGAGGAGAAATGGGTTTTAGGGATATAATTGAATAGGATTCAAACTGAAAACAATATGTAGGTTAGGTTAGATGCAAACAAATAAGATTGTGATAAAATGTATATTTCATAAACATCTAAGGAGAATGTCGTATGTTGAAAATCAACAGACATAAACCTTTGAATAAGGGGGAAGAGTATAAAATCAGAGAGAATAAGATTTAAGGTTTTATATTCGTTATTCAACGTTGCCACATCGCATAAAAACAATTTATAGTTATTTAAGTATTTATTGCTACACTTCTTAGTCACCAATCCAGGCTATCAATATATTGACACTATTTGTGTAGGACTGATGAAGGGAGAGCTATAGAGGAAATATATACCCGGTCGGGATTCAAACACCGACCACAGACAAACCAAACAAGAAAAGGTTGACGCCCTAGCTCACGAACCCACTAATGCAGGCTAAACTACAAATGAACTTTTATCTGCCCGGTGGGAATCTATTAACTAACCAATATTTTGGTAATTTTTGAATTTAAACTGTTTAACGTTAGCAAATAATAATTTCCTCCTTAAATTAAAAAAATAGTTTAATTTATCGGTCCGATCATTAAGTGTCCAATTTGAGCATCAAGAATTCTAATATTAATAAGAATAATAATCTTTATACATAAATAACAAATATGTGAAAACCTAAAACTCCATGGCGTCAGCCCGCAATCGAGCCATACTGACCGAGCGGCCACTGTCTGTTGGTGAAGATAGTGCCAACTTCTGCGGATAGAGGGTGTCATGTGGTCAGAAAAACAAACCCTCCGGCCATTAATCTCAGTTTTCTATACTAGAGCCGCTACTTTTTCATTCAAGTAACTCCTAATTTGTCCTCACGAGGCTGAGTTGACACCGTTCCAGACCCACTGCTTCACAGAAAATTTGGAAGCGCCGGAGGATTAACCCAAGACATCTGGATCCCTATAAAGTTTTAAATTGTGGTTGGTCTCTCTACTTCTGAGCCACGGTGTAGATCTACCATAGAGTGAATGTGAATCGTGGCCGGTTATCGAACAAAGTCCGTTGCGCACAGTACAATAAAACGAGCCACGCCGTCCACTAAGATTGAACAATCAGCCCTCCTTGTTCCTCCTTCCCGGTATTGACGTTCTGGACCAAATGTTGTTACACCTAGTTTTCAGAAGTTCGTATTGATACAAGTGTAATGTCAACAAGCTGCTAACCCGCTTCAGTGGTCGAATTGTCTAAGGTAGTCGTGTCAAACTCGTTTGGCCAAAAGGGCCATCTCGAAAATTCAAAATAATAAAGGGGCTGCCTTTTTTTTAAAAAAAAAAGTATTGTTTAGCTTACACAAAAAAAATACCAACTTATTGTATTATTATCTTATTATCTTTTTAAATACTTATGCTTTTACTACTCTCAAGTTATTTATTTATTGATTTTATTTATACTATTCTTAAATACGTATTTGTAAGGCACTTGTGTACTATTCAATGCTGGCCTGTCATAGGTCTTACGACTGTTGGCCAGCACTATAATAAATGAAATTTAAATCATTATTATTATTATTATTATTATTATTATTATTATTATTATTATTATTATTATTATTATTATTATTATTATTATTATTATTAACAAAAAGAAAAGAGTAGGTCCACTATAAAACAATAAGCAAAACCTTAAACATATGTATGCATTTAGGTATTCCCAATGGTCTCTTCCCTTTAGGTTTACCAGTCAATGCCTTGAATATGGTTCTAGATTCTTCCGTTCACGCTGCATGTCGTGTCAACCGTAATCAACGAGACCTGATTATCCTAACAGTGTCTTGTGATGAGTGGTGAGTATCTCATTTTAAGCACCTTTTTCTCCAACATCCTACATTTGTTTTCGTCATGTAAGGTAAGAGAACACGTTTCACACCCATCGAGAACAAGTGGTAAAACTACTTACAGTACTGTTTTGTACATTCTTGAGTTTTTACATTCCTTAACAACGGGAGAGATATCAACAACTTACTGACCGAGTTAGAGCATGCATTTCTCGGCTGTATATTTTTCTTAATTTCCACTATAATATCGTTATTCCTAGTTAAAATGTTTCATAAATATTTAAACTCATTAACAATACCAGATGTCATAGCGATGTAAACGATCAATTCATCGATGTGACGAAATGCACCGCATGACGAACCATCAGGCCTTTTTGTGGTATTAACCACACGAGGAATGAACTCNGGGGGGGGGTGGGCTGTGATTTTCAGTCGAGTAAGATAGCTATATTTTATTGCAACAGTGTTAACATCCCAACGCTATGTAATTTTGATGCATGGACTTCATCGACATAGTGTCAGCGTAGCATTTTCAAAAAAATTCAGACAGCTTAACCGGTTGTTCTCAAATGGGGTGCCATCGCCCCACAGATGGTCCCCTTGAGGATGGTCAGGAAAATATCAGGAATTGTACTAATAATTCCATAAGTATTTAGGCAAAATATATTATTAATCTTGTTAATATTAATTTTGTGTTTCTACACTAATTAATTATATGTCATGCTTTGTACCCACGCCAAACAGCCTCGACATTTGTTTATTGTTTACGCCCAGTTTTTTTAAACACTGCTTCGCTTGCTGATGAGATAGGGTGATATTATATAGCTAGCCCTGTTCCCAATAAAATAAGGAGTGCAACATAAAAAGTTCCGTCTCAATTCGGTGAGTACTTTTTAGTTTACTGTCAATAAACAGACACAAAATTATTATAAAAATTATATTATTTCGTCTTCTTGTCGTTCGTCCTACTACCCAGAAAAAAATAGAAACTCCACAGAAAGTCGAATGTACAGTCAAACTTTAGATGTATATTATATGTATGGATATTAATAAAATCAGAACTAAGTAAAAATTAAATTTGATTTAAAAGTACAGGAAACACTAATTTATGTTTCAAATGATGTAGTTTAACTAACATTGTTTTTCGAGAGAAACCTTAAGTAAAGTTTTTTTAAAGCTCTCGTAATAAATAGCTGAGCAAAGAGGTTAGGCCAATTTCTATAGATAAAAGACAACCGATTTAAGTAAGAATTTAATCACAAAATTTCGTTATAAATTGTTGTATTTTTATCATGAATTATACAATTAACCTTATGCATTATAATCTTAGATTTTAATCATTACATTTAATTATAAAACGTTCTATTTTAATTGTGAATTTATGCCCTGTTCGTTATGCATTGCTTAGTATTAGATAATTTTGATGCATGAATATAAGCCTGGACTTATCTATGTAAATGTAAGATCAAATTAAATAAAGATGTGATACGTTATCTGTGTAATTAATACTGGCCAAATAAAAATACCTTTTCTCTACTAATGTAAATAATACGATACAAACAACTGAACTATAAAAAAATATGACTGTTTATAACGTTACTTGTGTATTTTTTATTTGTCAAAGAAATACTACTTACATACTAATGTTAATACGATAAAACCAACCTAACCGAAATATAGTTTATGCAGTTTATAGTATAGTTAATTTAGTTAATATAGTTTAGTTTAGTATTTGAGATTGAAATGTATTCTGTAAATAATCTTTGAATTTGAAATTGTTTTAGCACTCAAGTAAAACAGCAAAATAATGAGTTATATACTCAATAGTAAACTACATCATTTATCACGTGGCTCGAGAAAGAATCTTTGAAAACCCATCATTTTTATTGGTCTTAATAGGTAAATATATATCCTATATCCATTCTGAGAGTATAAGGAGAACATTAGTGGAAATCCGGTCTACATAGGCTCAGAGGTTTGCGAGTTTATCGCGAGCATACAAACACGCAAACAAACCTCTTTATACATAATACTTGCTTTGCAGTGAGTTTTCTTTGCAAGTGGATGTAAACTAATGTAATTCCAGCGTTGTTTTGAACGTAACAACTTAAAGTTACCGACATTGTATTGTATTTTTCACACATTATAGGGCAGCTAGAATCATCAAATTTGGCACGCTTATGGAAATTGGATGTGCCAATATGCCTGCCAAATTTTATGGTTCTATCTGTCCCATAAGTGTGTCAGAAAATTAAAAATTTTGTGGAAAATGTGAAAAATGTAGTACCTATAATCAAAAAACCTAGCTCTATCTCACCAAATCCGTAGCTGCTGATGCAATTCGTTTTTTGATAGGTCTTACCGTTTAGCCACATGAGACCTCCAAAGAAAGGTCTGCACCGACTTTAGAGTTGCTCCGCCATTTTGAATTTTTTCGAGGTAAAAAATTAAAATTTTTAACTTTTTAGAATTTTCCCATCAGTTACAGGCTAGAATCTATAAGTTTGCCAAATTTCAAGTTTCTATTTCATCTGGAAATGTGTAAACATTAATGTCAGCGAGTGAGTGAGTGAGCCAGTTATGTGGCTTTATAGTAGTATAATAACATAAAATCATATTGATAGAGGGGATATAATAATACACCCGCTCAAACAATGCCTATTTAAAATTTCATATTAAACATCTTAATATAAGTATGCATTTCAGCCCCTTAGCTAGTTACTTCAGCCAAAAAACAACACACACAGGATTGTTTATTTTGTTCCAAAAAAAATTATTCGTTGGCATTCCTTTATGGAAATGTTGACGCTGTCTTTATTTTATTTTTTGTATTGTTTTAAAAACATTTTTCACTCTCAAGTTTTACGGAGGAGATAGTTTCTTTCTCTAAGAAGAGTTGCCCTCGGCGTGCGGGTTCTGAAATCCAGCAGCTGAAGTGGTACCCAGACACTCCCCCTCCACAAATCTGTCAGATCGCGGTTGTGCACTCTAAAGAAACACGCTAATACCTCTCCCGTGATTCTCTCAGGAGATCCTGTATTGTATCGGACTTTTTGAATATTGATTTTATACAACGTTCTTCTTGTCTTCCCTCGCTACTTTTTTTTTTTTTTTT
>CABFWO010003791.1:19705-77029 GCA_902155825.1 Timema genevievae
AAAAAAAAAATTTTTTTTTTCAAATACAATTTATTTCAGTAGATTAAGGCGAGATGGAAGAGACGTTAAATATTAAGGTTAGTTCTTTTACAGTTTTTATAGCGAAAAATATTTTGGTCGAAAATTAAATATTGCTCCAGTAGAAACATTAATTTAATATGATCCACGTAATAATCTCAACAGTTCTTGAATATCTGTCATGAGCATTGTGGCATTTGAGGAAGAACTATTTTAAAATAAATAAAACTTTCCATAGGAAAGCTAAGATGGCTATGAAAAATAGCAAAAACTGTTAATATTAATATGCAGCCTACATTAAATTAAATTATACGTTTCTACAGGAGCAGTATTTAATGGATTTGGCTATAATATTTTATTTTATAAGAAATGTTAATAAACTAACCTTAATTCGTGTTCCCTTCCATACCACCTTTTATTTTAATATTGAAGTTAAACCTTTTCGGTGGCCGCATGGTCTAAGGCACTACTCTCACCACAGACTAGGCTCCCAATGACGGGGAAATTCTGGTTTGATCACGGTTGGGTGTACTGACGGTGTTTTTCCCTCAACACAAATGTGAGTACACTTTCTTCAAATATAACCTTCCTTATCCTTAACCTGTTAGCGTAAGTAGTACATAAGAATGGGTAGTAAGACGTGATGCTTGAAAAAATATCTTAAATCTTGACATCTTATTTATTATGCTCCACGTCTTACTACCCATTGGGACTGTCCGTAGATTTTCACTAATGAGGCAGATATTAGAATATAGGTTAAATGTCAAAGGAAATTTATTTGCATTTATATATAGGTAGAGTGGAACTACATTTTTTTTAAATAAAGTATACCAGGACAGAATTCGAACCCTGAGCTTCCCAGTACTATCAAACCAGATAAGACGAGTCTAATGCCTTCTACCACACATCCACTGGTTTGTGTGTCAATCATTCATATATTTATAGTAAAGAATTTCTTAAATTAAGAAAATGGCAGTCTATGTCTTAGCTCAGTCACTAGTGCGCTTGTCTACTAATTTTAGGGTCCCAGTTAAGAGCGGGTATAGAAAATCATGGTAAAATCAAATTTATTCACTTTCACTGTACGGTAAATAAAAGGTTTGGACATTTGCTTTCATTTCTGGCCTAAAATTGTTATAGCTAAGCCACTATAGTAAACTTTCATAAACCTGCACAGCTGATCACACGGTCAACGGCATCAGCCTCTTAATAGACCTCATTTTTGGTGGGTGTCAGTTACACCTGGTACAGGTACACAGGTACAGCCGAGTACACTGCTTGGGGCGGTTTTCAACATCTTAAATTTATTACTATGAGTTTTTCATCCTTTCTTTATATGCTAATCAATTGTACTTTCTCTAAAACTAACGACTCATCCATATCCCTTAGATTAAGCCGTAATAACCTTAGTATTAAACACAATAGTTAAAATCTGACACCAAATTGTGCTAGTAAAAAATTGATTTTATTGAAACAGTTTAAAGATTAATATAATTAATATAAACAAAATTATAGCTTTTATTAGTATTAAGAATTAATAGCCGGAGCTATTATTTATGCTTTTTAGTAGGGAATTACTCCACTAGATATCATATTCTGAAAATTGAAAAATGAAAAATGACACCTGGACACGGGTTCGATTCCCGTGTCCAGGTGTCATTTTTAAATTTTCAGAATTTTTATTAGTATATTAGAAAATGTATATTCAATTGAAAGATACATTAAATAAATAAACATTCTAAGTTGATTTTTTTTCATGTTGACATAACTAGTTTATATTTCACACTTTAAATTATTAGCATTTAGATAAACCAATTTCGCTCATCTTTCACATATATCCAAATAACCGTTCAAATTCCTCTATGGGATGGAATCCCATCTTTATAATCGTGAAGCTGTTGTTTGCCTGACTCGTAATCTTCTTCCCCTGAATCTGACGTTTCTTGGAGTTGACGGATGGTTTCAGCAGAAACAGACATTTCCTCCTGTTACTGCGCCAACTGGGAAACAATTCAACTAATCAATTTATGTAGACTAAGACCTAAAGGTGGGGTGGAAGATAACCTGAGTTAAGTCAAGTGTTTTTTTGCAGTTTTTACATAAAACTTTTTGTACAAAATAATAATAAACAAATTTCTTCAAAAGATAAGTTTAGTTTAATTTTCTACATATAGAAATCTTAAAAGTTCTTGAATATTTGTCATGACTATCGTGGAATTTGAACAGCATGTATTCTCTTTTTTTTTTAAAGTTCAAATGCTTCGTGACAAATATTCAAGAATTGGTGGGATTACTCTGTGTAGAAAACTAAGATAAACTAATATACCGAAACAATATATTTTATTTATTTTGGTCCGGAATGTTTTTTGCTATTAAAACTGCAAAAAATTACTGTAAAACAAGTACACAATGTTATACAAAATACTACCAACATACACATTTGAACAAAATCAAATAGGTCATTTTCAAAAAAAATATATCAAAAATCATTCATCAGTAAACTACCCTTAAATCAAATTTTCTAAATATATATATATATATATATATATAATCCATGATATATATAGTGCTATCTATCAAGTAAAACACTGCTCCAGATATTCAATTTGAACAAAATCATTTTGAAACATTTGGAATATTCAAAAATAGGTAATTAGTAAACGATCCATAACCTCAGTGCCAATATCAATTTGGCCTCTAGTTATAACATATTATGAAATATAAAGTTTTAACGAAATCCATAAAACTTTTTCGGCTGTGAACCCGAGTACAAATAGACCATCAGACGAGCTGATAGACAGACAGACATTTCTAAATCCATGTTGCAAAAACCACATTTTGCGTTTGAGAGCACATAAAACACCGAAACCCTTAATAATCTCGAGAGCTAAACATGTTCGCGATTACAATACTGTCTCTTTATGATAAAGTAAAAGAAATAAATATTTGTGGTTTGATAGAAAGTGTGAAAGAACATTTTAAAAGAGCTCTCATAATGTCGGACTCCCCTTGGCAGCAGGCCACAAGCCACCACTGCTCTGTATATGGATGTCCTTTCAGGACGAGACACTTGAGACTGCGGGTGCTTGCATCAATAGTGTTAATGAGCCCAACCAAAGGGAAAATGGAAATATCCTTGCAGAAGTGCACTTTGGTTAAACTGGTGTGTGAAAAGATTTAGCTGATAAATCGTTATTAATAACATTTTTATTTTCTCTCGATCCCTCAAAGAGAGAAATATTGTGATCATCAGATGATTAGACTCAAGATAAATGTTCATGACCCACTGAAACCGAAAGAGTGGTTTTTGCAATGCCGTGAGAATGTCTGTTTCTCAGACTAGAGACGAAATAATTTTACCAATCGGGCTAGCACTTGTTATTTGGGTATTTTATAAGGTTTCCTAGAGGAATTTTAGCAATTAAATATCTAATCTAACCGTAAAATTAAATGTAGTTTACTGAAGGACATAAAGAGATAAAATCGATTTTCTCAAAATAAAATCTAAAGATTTTTGATTAAATTTCTAATCTAAGCACTGTTTAACATTATAAAAAAATATATAATTTATAATTTTTCCATGAAAACGGCTTTAAGTGTATTTTACTCTAGCGAAAAGTTCAAATTTCGATAATTTCTCTGCAACAATTTGCGATACGAAATAACTTACTTTAATGATTGAACAAAATTTGTATTTGAAATATATTTTTATAGCTTACATGCTATTGGCCAATTTTTATTTTTATTTGAGGTCTCAGAAATCGGGAGTTGATTGTCATAGTCTTTGGTGAACAAAGATGCTAATTTTGTCTCAATATATTTCTGTAAAAGAGTATATTATTTCATTCGTGCTTGTTGGTGGAATGTGATGTGTTTTTCATCGTGTTTCTGCAACAATGTATATTATCTCGTTTCACAAATCCTACTAGTTTCAAGTAAGTGTCTCCAATTTTAAATAAAGGAGAGGGAAAGTCTGTGTGGTACATCGTAGCGTTGAATGGAAATCATATTATACTGAACCTACTTTCAACGACAGTACCATTTATTTTAAATGTTAGGCTACATTTTGGTGTCATGCACATTTTAAATACAGTTCAATTTTTCATAGGAATGGCCCTATCTGACAGCTAAAAAAGCTTCGATATCTACTTTCAAGTATTCCTATTAAAATTGGATTGTATAAAATAAAAGGAGCTTATTCAATATTACTTATAGATCTGGTTAAATAAATAACCAGAGTTATAAAAGGTTGGTGTTGTTGCAGTTTTTATAATAAAACACTTCTTTTGGGTCCAAATAAATAAAATATTTCTCCAGTAGAAACATATAGTTTAATTTTCTTCACACAGTGACCCCAACATTTCTTGAATATCTGGCATGATCATAGAGGCATTTGATGACAATTTTTTTTTAAATAAGGAGAAAATTCGTCATTAAATCCCAGGACAGATATTCAAAAACTGTTGATCTCATCATGTGAGGAAAATCAATCTATTATTTTTATACTAAAGCAATATTTAATTTATTTTGACCAAAAAAAAAAATGTTTTGCTATAAAACCAGCAAAAATCACGTACCCCTTCTTGCGTCCCCTACACTCTCACCTTATAAGTCGTATGATTATATTCTAGTTATAATTTGATGGTTTTAATTATTAACGTAATTGAAATGGTTCTGTATTGTCATAATACAGTTTGGTGTTTGGAGTCTACACACAGATGTAGGCACATGGTCTCTATGGCAAGCTCTGCTAGTCTAATCTTAATCTGCCTGTGACGTGGCAAAAATTGGGGTCAAACGCCGCAAAAGTTTGAAAGCCATTGGAATATTAAGGGGTTTCATGCTATCGTCACTTTTCTTCCAGGTGGAAATGAACAGCTAAAGTGTTTGAGGATAGCCTGTGATGAATCTCAAGAATAAGTCCTCATGAAATTCCTTTGCGACAACCCCTGCCACCCCCTCCCATTTTCTACACACTTCCACACCTTATCCCTCCCTTCCCCTCCTTTGCCAATATTGTGATAACCTTTCTAGAGGCAGATCTCCACCCTGAACGAGAATGACTGCAACGATTCAAAGAGGTCGGAAAGGGGGATGTGCGTGATAGAGGAGGTTTTGCCACTACACACCACACTGTAACGTAGACAACAACAGTCACTCCATCTCTCGATAGAGGTCTCCACACAATACAACCACATTACAGTGAAGATCTCTTGTTACACACTCCTCTATCCTCCTCCTCCTCCACGCACGTACGTCAAGATGACAACACATTGTGACTTCCCACCAAGTCGTTGCGCTGCACGACACGATGCCAGGCGCGTTATCTCTTTCGCGCACACACACACACACACACACACACTCTCCACGCATTCCTTCCAACACTATAGTGTCACCGGCAAGACATTAGCATGGAAATGAAGACGTCATTCAAGAGAAGGATGGAGGCTTCTTAAAAAAAAAAAAAGAGGAAAGGTTAAAAATACCTGTGGTGGAACTATGGTGTCACGAAGATTGCGCTCGTGTCGTCAGATCAATTAGAACTTGACGAAAAAGAAGAAAGAGATTTTAAATTCCTAAAAAAAAAAAAAATCGGAACGGACGTTTTTAATACATCACGAGTTGAAAAGGGGAATTTTTCAAAGTCAATCTAAATTTTTGTTGTTGTAACTATACGTTTATAAAATAATTCATTATAGACTACGAAGTCAAAAAACGACATTAATTTTACTTTATTATTACAGTTTGATTTAGATCTGCGGGCACGTGGCTAAATGTCAGGCTCGTCTGTTCTGGCATTCCGCTAATGGGAAGGTCAGGATTCGAGTCCCATCCAGGTGTATTGTGGATGCTATTTTTCCATAAATGGTATCCACACAAATGCGATACATCCACCCCAATAGTGTAAATACATGCATAGCCCGAACAGAAAGTAAGACATGGTGCACAAAGATAAAATAAATTAAATCTTGCTTATATTCATACGTCAAACCATAATACATGTGTTCTGCAGTTGCCCCTTTTAATAGATTATGTTTTTTGAAATTTTATGTGTTTTAAAAGCTCTTCTTATTGTGGTTAGAGTCTATTTTGTAATCTGTCAAATTGTTTTAATAGTAGACTATGAATTGAGAACATTTCACATTGACAAACGAACAGCATAAAAATGAATTATTATGTCCTTGTCAAGCATATTTTATTGTTCACAGTTTGTCACATAAACCCGACACTTAACTTTACCTAGTATCTTATCTGGTAAAGTTGTTTGAACTCGTTTAGTGGCTCCATATTCTCTGAATATATATCATTTAAAGTAATTTAAAAGATTTCAGATTAGATTATTTACTTACGTTATGGCATTAGGAACTAGAAAGTTCATTCTGCACTTAAAAGGTACGCCACCTATCCCAATCTTGAGCTAGCTCTATCCAGTCAACCTCATTACAGCTTATGCCTATCTTGAGCTAGCTCTATCCAGTCCACCTCATTACACCCTATCCTTATCTTGAGCTAGTTCTATCCAGTCAACCTAATTACACCCTATCCCTATCTTAAGCTAGTTTTATCCAGTCCACCTCATTACACTCTATCCCTATCTTGAGCTAGCTCTATCCAGTCCACCTCATTACACCCTATGCCTATCTTGAGCTAGTTATATCCAGTCCACCTCATTACACCCTATCCCTATCTTGAGCTATTTCTTTCCAGTCAAAATCATTATACCCTATCCCTATCTTGAGCTAGTTCTATCCAGTCCACTTCATTACACCCTATCCTTATCTTGAATTAGTTCTATCCCGTCTACCTAATTACACCCTATCCCTATCTTGAGCTAGCTCTATCCAGTCCATCTCATTACACTCTATCCCTATATTGAGCTAGATTTATCCACCTCATTACACACTATACCTATTTTGAGCTAGCTCTATCCAGTCCACCTGACTACACCCTATCCCTATCTTGAGTTAGTTCTATCCAGTCCACTCATTACACCCAATTTCTTTCAAGTTAATTATAAGGTTATCCTACTATCTACGTTTAAGTCTTCCCAATGTTCTTTTCCCAATGGGTTTGCCAGTCAGTACAATGACTAAGATTCTAGATTCTCCAATTCACGCTGCATATCCTGCCCACCGTAATTTATGAGACTTGATTATCCTAACAATGCCTTGTGACAAGTACAGGATATGTAATTAATAAATACATAACCTCCTCCACTACCCAGTATTGTCATTCCTTTGATTAACTTAATATACAGAAATATTCATAACATTGTAACTAGTCTCAATTTTTGTAAATAAGGGAAGTTTAAAATTAATATCTCACAAGCTACACTTTCAACTAATTTGGAACTGTAGACGTCAAGTTGATGTAAAACTAAATAACTTATTTGGAGACCGATCAATGGAGCCTTTTACTTTCTAATATAGATAAAGTACTGTTATCGAGAAAAAAAACCACTTTCATTTGATAATGAATCTTGACATTTTATGTGACCCTGAACCAAAAAAAGTAGGTCTTGCAATTCCACCTGCCCCAATGGTTTGATGGATTTTATTCAAACATGATATTTAATTGCTACATGGTCATACCTCAAGGCATTTATGAAAAGTTAATTATAGCCATCAAAATAAGGGATATTTAACTCATGATTGGTCTTTAAAAATGTGAAATTTCTACTAAATGTTTAAAATGTACGTTCAAAATGGATTTCTGAAGAGTGTTTTACATGATAAATAAGAATGTTAGTTCTTTTTTTTTTAAGGAAAATATAATTTGAGGGTAGTTTACTAGTGAGTGATGACTCCCTGAAACCAAAAAAGTAGTTTTCACAATGCGGTAGCTGAAACTATTTTACCGATTGGGCTAAAATTTGGTATCTGGGGTTTTCATAATGTCCCCCAAGGTGTTTTTGGGATTAGATATCTAACCCTAAATTTAAGGGTAGTTTACTGAAGGAAAAGAAAAAAATCTCGAAATTCGCTCTAACTATTTTGATTGAATTTTACATTTAGACACTGTTTATTACTATAAACAAGATGGAAATTCTCATTTTCTCATGAAAATGACTTTGATTCGATTTTCGTCATTTCTCCGCAACTATTTGAGATAATAAATAACTTATCATTGTAAAGTTGTAGTACTATTAAAGATAAGTTTCTTTTATTTGAAATATGTTTTTATAAAATCAATAATTTCTGAGATATAAGCATATATACATGGTACAGTCCAAACCCGATTCCAGGACAAACTAGATCGGACTAAAACGAATTGATACATCCTAAGAACCTCAGGATGTATTTGTTTAGCCTAGTCTAAATTCATTAATCCTGACATTTTGGCCTAACTCATAGGATAAATTAGTATAGCCTATAATTGCATTAGGCCAAACCAGGTTTAGGTTTGGTTAGGTTAGGTTATGTTAGGCTAGGTTAGGTAAGGTTAGGTTAGGTTAGGTTAGGTTATCTGACAGCATTTGCGTGAGAAATGTGAAAGTTGAAACCTGTTCAAGATCGATTCATCGTATGGGTTGAGAAGAATTAAAACTAGAACTTCCTGAAAAAATCAGGCTATATCGGTTCATCCTACAAGCGGCAGGATATATCAATTCAGCCTAGTCCGAACTAGTTTGTCCTAGAATCGGGTTTGGACTGTAGCATATATATACTTTTTAATTCAGGTCTTTGAAAATGAATTTGATTCTCATGCTCTTTGGTAAACAAAAAGTTTCTCTTTTCTCAATTTTTCTGTAAGTGTTCCTAGTTCCTAATGCGAATGAGTAAGTAAAAAGTAACAGTGTATATTATTTCATTTACGGTCTTTGGTGTAGTATTTATACAACAATGTATAGACCTATTATTTCGTTTCGCAAATCTTACAAGTTTCTAGTTAATTTTTTTAAGATAAAAGCGAGAGAAAATCTGTTCGGTACACCATATCATTTATTTTATTTATATCTAAAGAGTGTTTCATTTACTCATTTAAATAATGTTTGTTTTTATAAGGTAAATTTATTAAGGTTAGTTTACTGATAAGTGGTATTTGAAAGTTTTGTCACAAACTGTAATAGACTATATGAGAAAGTATGAATGATTATGTCATACAATTTATTTAATCTTTGATTGTACGTTCTAATCAATACATATTATTGGTACATGACACAATCAATCCACAAAAGTTGGCACTAGCTTTGCCAACAGAAGGTGGCCGCTTGGTCAGTATAGCTCCTTTGCGGGCTAATGTCATGGAGTTTATATTATTGGTAGATTCAAGTTTGAATCACAGTTTAGTCGAAATCCTCGCATTGCACGCAAGTGGGATTTGGATTTGATTTCAGACGCCAGTTTCTAAAAATACACCGTGTTTAGCACGTCATGTAAAGAAAAAATTCTTTTAGCACCCCGTCTTACTACCCGTTCAGGCTATCCGACGATGTACTAGCTGCGCTACTGGAGTAAGGATTATTAAGGTTTAATTTAAAGGAAGCGTGGAAACCCATTTTGAAAAAAACACCCAACCGTGATTCGAACCTCTATCGCTTTGTCACCGACAATCTAGTCTATTGCGAGAATGACGCCTTAAAGCATGTGGCCACCGAAGTGGGTTAAAACAATGAATGAACAAATGAGAACGTATTTAAAAATTGCTAACCATATGCTTAAAACTAGAGGTTTATATTCAATTAGGTGAAAAATGACAACCTGGGCACGGGAATCTAACCTGGTACCTTTGGCTACAAGATGAAACAGGATAGCTCAGTGGTAGAGCATTGATGATCAAAGCCAAGACTTTTTGATTGCCGTGTACAGGTGGCCCTTTTACATTAAATTGAATTTGATTTACCTATCAATTCTGAAACTGTGCACATTTATCACGTATCCATTTGTACAATCTTAATAGAATAGGAGGATAGCCACTACTTGGAGGAATTTGATTATGTTATTGATTAAGTCACCCAGTACACAGAAGTAATAATTTTAAAAGGAAGAGAGTCATTTATATATATATATTTTAAATAAGTAGGGTAATGACGTTAGTTGGACATTGATTTGAATTTTAAAGGTTTATTTATGACTTAACGTTGTAAAAGATTACTTTTATTTTAACAATTTAGTTTATAGCTTTGTGTCTGTTACGCGCTGGCTTGTGTACTGAGTGACGTCACGAGCTTAGCAAATCAGATATATTTCTCCATTTAGCGCTACCTTCTATTCGTTTTACACTGAGTTTGTGACTAGCTTAAAATTTAAAATAAGTATGTAGATACAAATTATGAGTTATTCTAAATTATCATATACTTTATTATATCTAGTATCAATTGTGTCTTCAATATATTTATATTTAAAACACGGCAACATGAAACAGGACTTTCAAAACAAATTTCATATGTTAGCTATCTACGTTCAAGTATGAAGTTATAAACTTAAATAATAAAACCCGCATTGGTGGACAAGTGGACTATATTCCAGGCTCATTTAGTCCGGTTTTCCGGTGATGAGGAGGCTACTATTCGAATTCCGGCCGGACTTTTTCGTAAATTGTTCCCCTCCACATAAATGTGGGTACATTTCATCTAAATTTTACTTTACTCATCTCTACTCAATTATTAACGTAATTAAAAAGCATGTTACCTGGACGACGTGGTAGAAAATATATAAATATTATATACCATGACTTTGGTTGAAAGTACGTTATGGAAGTCCTTATTTCGTAACAAAAACTTTAATACTAGATAAGGCCTCTTAGAACGGGCCTCCAACCAAAATCAAGGCATAATTTCAGAACTGAAGTTTCATAAGGAAGAACCTACTTTTGGTTTAATTAATGATGTATTGGTTTTTAAATCAATACTTTTAGTTTCATCATTTGGTTTAATTTTTTACAACAAATTGTTTAAATTAATTTTTATTTTGTTCATAATCAAATAAAATATTACTAGGAAATAGCTTTAAAAAAAACTTCTGCTACTATTGTTATTGTCTTCTAGTAGTCATTGTACTTTGATCACAGCCATATGATTACTTCGACCTTGACCTAAATTTTAAATCCCTCATCGACATTTCCCGAAATACGAATAAATAAGCATTAGTGCTTTAAGCTACCATTAATGATGATGTTCGGTAAATATCCATTATGTTACATATAAATAATAAATTAATGCTCTTAATTTTTAATAAAGAAATGCATTTCACTCTTTCTTTAAAATACTAATCATGCTTTTTTTAAATGAATAATACCATAATGTATAATTTAAATAAATATTGTGTATCCATTCAACTAAGCACCTTCACGGAATTATTTGAAAATGTCGATTCTTATTTTCTTACTTTCTTTACGGGCTGTACGCATTTTAACAAAGCATACGGGATAGGAATAAGTAGATTAGAATTATTATTAATTATTATGCCCATATTAGCGTGGAGGTAGAAGGGCAAACCATTTAATACCAATTTAATACTACAAGTATACCCAATTGAGACTCGAGCCCCAACTTCTTTGTCGCTGACAAACCAAAGTATACAATAATTATGCCCTTGCCTGCATGTCCACGAGTGCGTGTCTTATTCTTATAATATCTCCGATGTGATTATATATTATATTCCTACATAACTCTTTAACAGTTTAATCAATACAGTTGGATGAAAGCCGAGAATATCATCCGAATCTGTCAGAGGCCACATCGATTCATTCCATTCATCGTCTCGCAGTCTAATTACCGTGATGTCTGTAAGACCGTTCCTCTATTGTCCGTCTGATAATGAATTATAGTCCGGCCATACTCATCGGATAGATATTTAGATATGAAAAACAATGACAAAAAATAATTAATTCGTTTAATCGCGGGGATTGTGTGTCTGTAAAAATATATATGTATCGGATTTATTATTCCTAGCTTTGAAAGACATTTTAATTAAAAATTTGTTCTATAGTCATCGTAATACGTAGTTTTCATGCGAACCATAAAGAACACATAATTTAGTTACTAATATGGTCCCCTATTAATGACAGAGAGACTCATTGTTCCATTGCATTTCTGTCGTGTCTTCAACAAATGAATAGTAGAGAAGCCGGAATCATTCGATAGGTACAGTACATTTTGGAAATAGATCAACCGAATAGAATAGGCAGGAGGGTGGGGACCACGATTAAGCTTAAACTATGGTTAGCTAATTAATAGATTTTAATACGTGGCCACCAACACGAGTTAATTTCAATTGCTCGCATGGTCAGAAAAATTATCATTTGGGAAATTCGGGTTTTCCCTTTTATAGTGATGAATTAATAGCTGGGGGCTGATGTTGTGTTTGTGTTAGGCTTAAGTTAGATCATATATTGTGTGTTGCTGACAGGGATGGATCCAGATAATTTTTATAGGGGGGTCTTAATTCTAAATAACATAGTTACTTCCAATGTTAGATTTCTGTTTAAAGCCAGTTAATAGTTTCTCATTCATATTTAATCTTATAGATGTTTTAAACCGTGGTCATCCTCCCCAATTTTTTAAAATCAAATAGTTTTTTATAAACTATTTGGATTTGCCCTCCTTCAACAATTTTTTGAAAAATGGTTCACTCTCGAAGCTATGAATAGTCGTCACCTTGATTTTTTTAATTAAATTCTTTTATGAACCGTTTAAAAGTGTTCCTTACCTACAAATATTTGAGATTTGGATGCTACTCGAAGCTATTTAGAGTAATCCTCACCTTAATGTTTACGATAGTTATATACCTCTAGAAGATAATCTTTGGAGTGGTCTTCCACCGACCAAATTTTGAAAATTGAATTATTTCAGAAACTAGGCTATTTGGGGTGGTCCTTGCCTGAAAATTCTTCAAAATGGCATACAACTATAAGCTATTCGGAGTTATTCTCCCCTAGATATTTTTGAAATTTAGATGGCCTCTGAAGCTATTTAAGGCTTTCCTCCCCTGAATATTTCTGCCAGTCAGATGACTCTAGTTTAGTAGTTATTTGAAGCGGTCCTCCCTGGCAAATTTTTGACAATAGAATGCATCTAGAAGTGATTTGGAGTTTGATTTAAAACCATCTTTCACCTTCATATTCGATAATGTCAAAGGATTTGAAATATATCTAGGGGGGATTTATTCCAGGGAAAGGCAAATTATTTTCAGGGGGGCAGAGTCCCCCACAATTCCACCGCTCCTGCTGTCCACACATACTTTATATTTGATATTCGTGGAGGCGATTATTATTCTTCTTTGATGTGTGATAGTCTACCGTCTCTATGGGGAGCAATGTTCGTTACTCGCTATGCACGACAAATATTCTTACATGAAGACGAATATTTTTTCCACATTTGCGTGAGTAACATCGAACATTGGTTAAATGTGGACGAATAACGAACATGTTGACCCGGCTTAAGTGGTTTTTGCGCGTAAAAATATAAAAAATTATATAATCTATCTGTGTTGAAATTTTCTTTCTAAAATTTGAACTTTCATTTTGTTTTTTATTAATTTTCTAACTTTCACAGGGGGTCAACTGACCCTTGACCTCCCCTCCCCCTTATCCGCACCTGGTTGCTGTTATAATCAGCCAGTTCAGAAAGTGACATTTAAATACCTCAAATCATTTCACGCTTCCATCCAGCCATACGCTGCAATTATTGTATAACACCCGATTTTCTTTCGAAAAAACATATTAAAGTTCTTTTTTTTTACCATACTGATTCTGGTAGAATATTTCAGAAAATTGGTCTAAAGCAATTGTTATTTGTCGTTTTACCTCAAACGACATTTACCGCTAGTCTGGTCATAGTCTAAGTAAGACGCGGTGAGAGGAATATAAAACCTGGAGCGGAGAAAACTTCCCTCGCATATATTTAATACAAAAAAAAATCTGGGCTTTGAAGGGAATTTCTCTAAAAAAGAAAAGTTGGTAGTTGTACCCTTGTCTGAAGGCGCAATTAGGCCCAGGAACAAAAGAAGCTACCAACTTGCCAAAATCAGTCCACCCTTGAGGAACACACCGGTCCGTCGTTTTTACACTGTTATTATTTGGGTGACGCGTTGAAGTTGTCTGGGACGGTAAGAAGTGGAAGTGTGTTGTTGTCAGGCCTGTAATACGGTGTTCTGATGGATGAAGGGTTAGTTGGTTACTAGTTATTAATGAGGGGAAATCACTGATGTGAGACACGAACACTGATCCTGCATTAAGTTCCCACCCTCACACCCCTTCACCACCTAGCAATCATCCTTTCAACCCTTTCGCG
The DNA here is from genome assembly GCA_902155825.1 of Timema genevievae. Lineage (NCBI taxonomy): Eukaryota > Metazoa > Arthropoda > Insecta > Phasmatodea > Timematidae > Timema > Timema genevievae. Next base: position 33,957 of record CABFWO010003791.1, read on the forward strand.
TCGTCAAACCCAACAATTAAAACACGATCGTATCGAGTTTTTTTTATTGCGTTTGATTTTATTATCGGCCGATATCTGCGGGCTCTTTCATTCCGGTAACGGTGATAGGTTCATTGTTATTTGCGGACATTGGGTGATTTTTTTTTCTTTCTATATTAACAGTTTGTGAAAATTTGGTTGAGCTTAGGGTGGGTAACACAAGAGTTCGTTTCGTTTATTTTTTTAGGATCTGTGTTACTTCACGTGAGATGCAATTAATTACTGGATAACAGCTTTAACATAACATATTAAAAAGCTTTTACATGCATCTAAAATATAGATTAGACACTCAAATTCATCCTACATTTGATTTTATAAATATTGTAATTAGGTCTATATTTTGAGCTTATAATTCATTTTGTGTCAGGCTATAAGTAGTACATTTATATATGTAAAAATAAATAAGCATATATATGAGTATATATATGCTTTTTTATTTATATCGTGCTATCTCTTTCTCTCTCATATATATATTTATATATCTTTCTCTCTCTTTATATATATATATATTTGCATATTTCTATAATGCTATCGCTCTCTCTATATAGTATATATATATATATATTAAGAAAGATTTCATGATAGAAATATGCAACATAATGAATTATTATTACTATTATTATTATTATTATTATTATTAGCACCACGTCTTACTACCCGTTCGGTTCATACGCACTTACGCTAATGTGCAATGATAAGGTGATTGTGAGATGAAATGGAGGATATACAGTTTAAGGTGGAATCCGAACCACGGCGGAGGCAAGTTGTGATTAATACACATCTTGTCAAAGGTGAAGGAAGGGTTTGGCAATCAGACAAATCTGTACCTGGACCGAGGATTGAACCCCGGACCCTCAGCACAGAAGTCTGACACCTTACCCCTAGACCACCAGGTCACCTTCAAAATAATGAAGAGCGATAAAACCGGAGCGAAGGGGAGAGAGATAGGAACAGCTAGAGAAAGAGAGGGACGGGTAAGGGAGAGAAAACGAGAGATCAAAAGAGTTAGAAAGAAAGTGGGATAGGAGATAGGATAAGGGAGAGAGGGAGGAAGAGATATAGGGGGGGGAACGGGAGGGATATTATTTATTTCTCACTTTCAAACACTTCGTTAATGTTGTGGCAAATTAATAGAGTGTAGGACTATATTATTATCAAGCTTCAAACACTATTCTTATTATTAACTTAAATTCGTTATAAAACGACACCTGGACACGGGAATCGAAACCAGAACATTTGGCTTAGCATACCATTGCTCTACCACTGAGCCATCCAGGGTTTGTCCCATGCTCAGGGTCATTCTTCCCTCTTGGTTTAAAGCCGCGTCGGTGATGGACGTGTGGAAACTATTGAAATCATTGACATCTCGTTTGAAAATACAATATTGTATTGTATACTTGACGGCATAACAGCCCTCCTGGGTCACAGGTGATTGTGTTATCTGGTAACTCGTGGTACTATACTCGCTCGTATGTAGCTGACGGTTATACGCGTCTATCACAGACTCAGCCTTGAACTATTGGTGAAGAATTACCTCGAGCATGGGACAAATCCTGGATAGCTCAGTGGTAGAGAATTGGCGCGCTAAGCACACAGGTCCCATGTTTGATTCCCGTGTCATTTTTAAACTTATTTAAATTAGTTGAAATGTGGTCCCCTCCATATGGAGACTGCCAATGATTTGAAACTTTTGTGTTTATATTCATTACTATTGTTATTATTATCATCACAATCAGATGAATTAGAGTGAATTCGAAGTCAGCTGTACCTAACTTGCTCTCGAATCATGTAGATCCTAATATGCTTTAAAATCATCGGGAGTTAGTTAACCTGCTTCAGTGATAGCGTGGTCTAACGTGCTAATCTCATGTTGGGCTGGACTGCCAAAGGGTTAAATCCCGGTCGCTAGCAATGAGGGCTTTTCCTAAATAGTTTTCCACTCTCCATCCACGCAAATAGGGGTACATTTCCTTTAAATTAAGTCTTCATAATCCCTTAAATCAATTTCGTATTTAGTACATAGGCGTATAACTCGAACTGGTAGTAAGACGTGTTGATACAAAATAAATCAACGGGAGTTTAACCAACTGGAAGCAGTATTATGTGTTACACCCCATTCATGAATTCTCCAATTTCATGAAAGGGGAAAATTTCTGACCATTCCGTAAACTGGCCTTTACTCCTAATTATTTCCCGAACTGGGCAAAAATTAATCCCTCCATAAATTGTGCAGCGCTTATGCTTTCCATTTCGTGAACTGGATACTTCATGAAATGGGCTGCTCCTATCTTTACTCAATTTATGAACTGGACAAGTTTTTACCTGGTCCGTGAAATGGACAAGTGAAGAAGAGATTTGGTCTTTAAGTTAATTTAACTTTTAGTCGTTTTAGAATGGAAAGTTAGCTAAAGCTAGGTTGGGCTAGTTTAATATATTTTCTTAAAAGGAATTTCAGTTAAGCTTGTAGTAGATATTACATACAATCAAATACATTTAATGAAATTGACAAAAGTTAGTGAAATTTTTGTCCATTTCGTGAAATGGTCAAGCGAAGAAGTCAGTTCACGGAATGAGCAGAAATTTGCCCAAATCATGAAATGGGCAGTTTCCCTATTTGGGTGTAACGCATTAATTGACACATGGTCTCCTTTAGCCCAAACATTGTTTAAGGGGGTCTAAAGAATGTGTTCCTAAGTTATCCTTAAATGGACAACCTCACACTACCAAACATTCCCTGTTGATATACTGCTTAGTCTCAGCATAACGCCGTGATATAACATAGGAATTGGACTGTGAAATGAGGAAATAAAAATAGTCAGTTAAAAAAATGTATCCAAAATAAAGTTTAACAAATTATGTAAGTATGTTTCCTAATCAGAAGTTATTGTCTATCAATTAATTGGCAAGTGATTAAGCAGAGCGCGTCCAAGAGGACAGACGTTTAAAGCGACAATATAAACAATTAATATCTCTAAACATAATTGTCTCGTGTAAAAAGAACGTGAACCAGTTACAAGGTTCCAATCAATTAATCTGGAACCGAAGCCATGAATTAATCCAAAAAATAACGATAATATGAACTCGTATTAAATGCTAATAATACGTATAAAGCATAGGATATCTCCCAATTAACAATTATCTTATACAACACTGATACAGATAATTAACTTATTAGTCAATACTCAGTGGCAATTTAGAAATGAAGACTTAATTATGCACGTCCCAAGCAATGCTCGGCTATAATAAGTTACAATAAGCCAAACGTAAACTAACAAAGACCTAGAGTTAATCATAATTATTCTCTATTAACTATCCCTCTTTACTATCCATATATTAACACTAATGTAATAGGTAAGAGGAAGATAGAACTAAGAGGAAATATACCTGCTTTTACGTGGAGGGATAGTGGGAAAACATTTAAGAAGAAACATCCTCAATACACTATATCTGGCTAGGATTCTAGCCCTAATCTCCCGTAATTGACATATTGCGAGAGTAACGCCTAAAACAATGCGACCACAGAAGGGGGTCGTCTCAATACACGTAGTCAGTAGGCTATTTGAACCGAGAATTGCGTCACTAACAAACCGTGCCAGACGATACTAGAGATGAAAATTTTCTGCAGTGGCCGCTTGTGGTGGAGGGGTTAAATTGTAGAGGTTGCACCTAGAACCTATTGTACTTCAAACTATATTGTGTTAAAATACGAGTGGGAGGGGGAATGGGGTTGGGGAGGGGTATATAGGAAGCATGGATGATAGGGGGGAGACAAATGTCAGGCCATCCTTAAAATTATTTAGTTAACTTATTGATGATAAAAATTTGAAGTATGATATATGAACATAGCGGGTCCACAAAGACTCACATTCATTTTTCTCTTTACTAATTTTTTTCAGCACTGGGTCTTTCTACTCCTTTGGGCTATGCACCTATGTACTAATTACGTTAATGTGTTAGGGATAAGGAAGGTTGAATTTAGAGGACTTACACCCACATTTGCCTGTAGTGTGAGTGTAATATCATTTAGGAAAACCTCTCTCATTGCACCCGACCGGGATCGAATCCCGATCTCCCTGTCATCGGCAGTCTAGTCTATTGCGAGAGTTGAGCGTTAGACTATGCGGCTAGTGAAGCAGGTATTTCTTTAATAGTATTACTAGTATCACTAACAATTATTGTTATTATTATTATACATTTAATCAGTTGAAATTATTTTAAAAAAACAATAATTGAAAATTTTCCGAAAAAAATATAGGGAAAAATTTACCATCTCCCATCTCTACATACTGGCGCCTTGTTCTGTGGGTCAGGGGTAAGGATGATTTTGTTAAGAAAAAAGTATTTGCCTGATCCTCACATTACGACTACCTCATCTCCCACCTGGAGGCTCCGATTGAAAGAAAATTACACCTTTCTTTAGAATTTGTTTCCTTCAGAATTACAGAGTCTGAAATATTGAAAACAAATGAGAAATGCAAATTGCATCACATTTGAATTTTAAATGTATATTTTTCCAAGAATAAAAAGGTGGTTTTCATCCCTTGGCACCCTACCCCATCTTGGTCTCCCCACCGTTTTAAAATAACCCTGGGAGGTTGCCACAATGACGTGGCGTAGAATCATTAAGGCAACACCTGTTTTAACGGGATTTCTATTTAATTCTTAAATTTGAATAACGAAATTAAAATACTTTTTCAGAATCTTTAGTCTGAAAAAATGGAGGAGAGGTTGGTTTATTGAGTAACTTATTACGAGTTATTTATTGTATCTGGCTTTAGGGCTAATATTAACTTATTATATTTTGATTGTAATTATTTTAAATTATATTTAGTAAAGAGTAATGCTTGTGTTTCAACTAAAGGAATAAATGATAAAACATTTTGCGCTAGAATGCACTTGAAGTCAGCTACCTGCATCGATGAGCAAGCGGATTAGTTGTCAAGTTTTTCTAACCTCGTTTGCCAGGGACGGGGAAGTTGAGACTTGAATAACTCGTAGTTACACCAAGGGATGAACTTTATATAGTTGCTTTTTACAGTGGTTCCTTTATACCAGAGGTGACCAAACAGTCGATCGCAATCTACCAGTCGACCGCGGTCACTAGTTTGGTCGATTACCTGGTTGATCGATTAAAACAAATTGATCGAAATAAAATGAAAAAGAGGGTTTGCATATTTTTCTTAAGTCAATCTTAAAATATCTAAATATCGAAGCTGTCTGACGATGACCATTTAAAATCCTGCCTTCATTTATGATAGAGTAATTATGAACTCTCATTCTACAAACTATCCTAAGATTATGCGATGGCATGCAGTCAAGTGTTTAGTGAGAAATTAACTTATTTCAGGGCAAATATTTATTATGTGGTTTAATGAAAAACTCAGTTTCAGTGTGTGAAAGGAATTAAGTTCTTATTTGCAATATAATTTTACTATTGAAACAACAAAAAATGTGCTATTTTTTTTTCCAATGAAACAAACAATATAAGCCTATGGTTCCATAGTAGATCGTAAAGGATTTTCCTTCTTTGAAGTAGATTCCTAGATCAAAAAGTGTGGCCACCTCTGCTTTACAGTCTCTCAACGCTAATGCACTTATGCTGATTCACGTATTCATAAGTCAGGTAATCTTATCTGCACCTGTCAACTTTGATATATATTATTAATACCTATAAAATTTCATAAATAAAATTTAAAATATTCAATTTGGACCAGAAAAAATATGTTTGTATTTTCTAGAAGGCTCTTCCCATAAAAATTGGACTGTTAAGACGCCTTCTCCCGAAAGTGATAAAGTTCCCAGGGGAAGCACTTACAAATACGGCCCATGATGTTATTTTGTATAGTAACGGTTCTCTACACACCTCTGGAGAAAGAGATTTAAAACCTAATAAACACATGTCTAAACGACGCCTTGTCCAGATCCGCGTTTCTCCTCGCATGCGTGTGATGGTAATCAAAGCTCCAAAGCGCAGCAGTAAAATGGCGCCTTGCATCAGCTCTGAGAAACATCTTTACTGCAAGCAGGTGCAGCTGTAACAAGGTACCTTACTGTGGACGTTTTGGGATATCCTGAAAATATCCTCGTTGCTCTGGATAAGTGAAAGATGTAGAATGTCCAAGGTGTCCAACGTCGTTTTATGAAGTTGTAAAAAAAACCATCCGAGCAAAGTGTTTTAATGTTGTTTTTATTTGAATTCAATATATTTATTACCCGCATCAGTGGACACGTGGACTAGACGTCAATTTTATGTCTAGTCTGGCTTATTGTTAGTAAGGATGTTAAAGTTCTAGACTCAGCCGTGTGTATTGAGGCTGGCTTATGAGAGATTTTTTCCCACTGTCCCTACAAGCACATATGGCTACATTTCCTCTGAATTATATTTTCCTCAACCCTACTCTATTAGTGCAATTAAATAACTAAGGGTGGATCATCCAAACGGCTAGTAAGGTACAGGGAGAGAGAGAGAGAGAGGAGTGTGAGTGTGTGTGTGTTTGTGTGTGAGAGAGAAATAGTTAATAGATATATAACTTTAAATAAATAGATGCTTTTTCTTAAGTCAACAACCTGAAGGTTAATTTTTATTTTATCCGTCCGGCACTGGGCACGTACTCAACCCTTTGGCTGGTTAGTGCTTCCTGCACATTCTGGTAGAAATCCCATACACTGGGGGATTTCAGAAATTGTATTGTTCCCACAATATCTTACACACCAAATTTATATAAGCGAGCGGGAAAGGCTCTACTAGTTTTGCCGGGAAAGGTATTTTTTACATACCTTCCAGTGTTATTTTACGTGCCACAATCGACATCGAACCAACGGATTTACTTACTTTCCTAAGGAAGTTGTTCTACTGATTTTTATTGGTTTAGAAAAATACATTAACCTTGGCTGAGTTTGAACCCACGAACATCGAGTCCTTAGGCGAGTACTTTACCTCAAGACCATTGAGGTCGATAGATGTATAGATTTATATACATGTGTTTGTATAAGTTATATATTTATAGCCTATATAACCACAGTCCGATTTTTATTGGAAGCCCATATATTTATATAAAAGTACGCCAAATCCCCTATCTTGAAATCTTGAACTAGTTCTTTCCAGTCCATATCTTTACACCCTATCCTTAGCTTAAGCTAGTTCTATCCAGTCCACCTCATTACACCCTATCCCTAGCTTGAGCTAGTTCTATCCAGTCCACCTCATTACACCCTATCCCTAGCTTGAGCTAGTTCTATCCAGTCCATCTCATTACACTCTATCTCTTTCAGGTTCATTCTAATGTTATCCTCCCATCTGCATCTAGGTCCTCCTAATGATCTCTTCCCGTTGGGTTTGCTAGTCAATACCCTGAACAAGGTTCTAGATACTTCCATACGCGCTGCATGTCCTGCCCACTATAATCTACGAGATTTGATTATCCTAATAATGTGTTGTGATGGTTACAGGGTATTTAACTCATAATAATACGTAGCCTACTCCCCTAACCAGTAACCTCATCTCTTTTTGGACCAAATATCTTAAAAACGCCTTGCTTTCGAACATCCTAAATTTGTTTAATCATGCAAGGTAAGAGATCACGTTTCACACCCATAAAGAATCACCGGTAAAATTATTGTTTTGTACATTCTGAGTTTTACATTTCTGGACAGCAGGAGAGTTGTCAACAACTTACAGACCGAGTAAAAGCATCCATTTCACGACTGTATTATCATAATATAAAATTATGAAATATAAAATAATAATAATTTATAGTAAAAAATTATTAATCATGATGATGAATGACTGATCCATAAAATTCTTAAACAAGCTCGAATGAATGTTCCCCAAAATTATAAACAAACTGTTCACACGCTTTTAAAAAGGTTCACTAGGTCGGTCCAAAACCAAAGCGAGACAGTTCCTTTAGCACCCGATAATAGGAGGAAAATAAAAATGTGTATAGAATAAGTTTCCGGCGTTGTTTGAGAATCTGAAGGAAGACAATTTAGTTTTAGAGTTATAAGTGATATGAAAACAAATATTTATCCAAGCTACTATCACTAAAAACCATATCGGAGCGGGTTGCATACAAAGTGGTTGGTAAAGTCTGGTCTGATTTTAAAGTTATAAATTATATAGGGTTCAAATTCCAGCCGAGTATATTGAGATTTGTCTAGCTACGTCAATGTAATAGAATTGTGAAAGTGTAAAAACATGTTTTTTAAAGTACAAATGGGCTATTTTTTTTAGTAATCTTTGAGATTTTAGAAAAGGCTTACGGTAATATTTGTATAAACTCTGTCTAGTGCTACTAAGTGAGTATATGTAAACTTACTCAATTACTCTATAGCACTAGGAACTCTAAATTTAATTGCCGTACTTCAAAAGTTAGCCATCTATCTCTATCTTGATCTAACTCTATCCAGTCCACATAATTAAACCTTAGACTCAATTTGTGAATATATGTATGCCTCTATTTAATTGAATATAATAAGGGATGTGCATACATATATTTTTTGATACATATAAATATGTATAAATATATATTAGTACATGTATATAAATTTACGAGCATTTATAGTATATATTTATGGAAGTACAAGTAAGCCCAAACAGTACATACTATTAAATGTAGGCCTGTATATACGAACTCGTTTTGCTCGTGCAAACCCCCACGAGTTTTCTTTACAAGTGGATGTAAACTAATGTAATTCCAGCGTTGTTTTGAAATTAAAAATGTGTGGAAAATATGCCAAATTTACTTAAAATCAAAAAATCTAGCTCTATCTAAGGTATAACCGATGGAGATACGACAAAATGTAATAGGACCAAACTTGTGGATCTCACCAAAACCATAGCTGCTAGTGCAATCCGTTTTTTGATAGGTCTTACCGCTTACCCACAAGAGACCTCCAAAGAAAATTCCGTACCGACTTTAAAGTTGCTCTGCCATTTTGAATTTTTTTCGGGGGCTAAAAATTTTAATATTTTAATTTTTGTAATTTTATCGTCGGTTACAGGCTAGAAGCTTTAAGTTTGCCAAATTTCAAGTTTCTAGCTCATACGGAAGTAGGTAAACATTAATGTCAGAGAGTGAGTGAGTGAGTCAGCCATGTGGCTTTATAATAGTATATTATGTATGTATTATATATTAATACACTTCTAACATTTTAGTTTGAAAAAATAGCAGAATTATCTTCAAAGCCGTGTGAAAAATCTGTTAATGAATGTGTACTTTTAGCCTCTCTACTCTTCTAAATCAGAGGAATCAATGGTTTCGTGAAAGCACCCTTATCCCTATTATCATTGTGACAACATAGAATCACGGGGGTAGGGAGGGTTTTAGCTATTAACCTCAACCAGCAAGCAATCCGCTGGCTATTGTGTGCGATATTGAGACATTTGCCCTTAGCTTTGTAGGCAGACAGAGTTGCAACCCTGTATAGCGTGTTGCGTGTTTGCACGGGGAGTCTATTTTTGATTCAGTCGTTTTATTTGTGTATGCACCTCGTCTTACTAACCGTCTGTGATGTGAATTTAATTACGTTAGTGGGGTACGTATGATCAAGATAAACTTCAGATAAAATGTATCAGCATTTGCCTAGAGAGAGGGAAACCATATACGACAGAAAAATAACATTCTTAGTACAGTCAACTGATCATAGACCAGGTCCAGGTACGTTCGTTGTGACAAAGTGGAATCTTGGCTGAGAAAATAAATACACAGTGGGAATTTCCAGAGTAGTGGACTGGTCTACATCTACGACCAGTTGATAAATAGTCCTACAGTGTCAGAAAATTATTAGTTTTATCTTGAAAAAGGTTTTTCCTGGTATTTTTATTGTAAATCCTCTACAGCTTAGGTTATTTGTTATATTCTATATTATTTTATATTATATTTGTTATATCCTGTAAGGATGTAGACTAAAAATGTCCGTGGTAGCAAATGCCTAACTAGATTAAGAAACAAGAAAAGAGTAATTTTAAAAAGCAAGTAAATGTATTCAAGGCACAAATAGCAGACTGAGTGTGTAAACTCGTCAAAGGAAGAGGTAAAGTTATATCAGTAGACAAACAAGAAGCCTTGCAGGCTGAACTATTAATGTTCTTCTCTCTCTTTCTATTTAGTATTTTAGCGCCCTAGTATGATAGTGCTTAGACTGCTTAGGTGCGTCCAGTTATGATGCAACCCGCTTCGCAAAATAGTTTTGAAACCTCCAAATAGGCAACGTCGGTAAGCCTGCACAAGATATAAGACCAGGTGAGAGAACTATTTATTCGGAGTTTACTATAAGTGTGATTCTAGGTGCTAAAAACCCTTTGACTCTCTCAATCTCCTGAAAAAACAAAATTAATTAAATAAAGGTTTCTACGAGAAGGTCTAGCAAAAAAAAGAGTAGTGGACTTTTAACTGGGAGTTAGGGGTCCAATATTTCCTGGGAGTACTAATAAATGCCAGTGCATTTTATAAACATTTATTTTACCTATTATTATTTTATTTTTTCATCATATCTTAGTACACGTTCTAACTGTATGGATAAATATTATAGTAGAATAAATATAAGGGAGTTACAATTTTATATCAAATGTTCCCGCCTTCACGTGAAAGAAAAGATATCCTCAATACATCCGACAGAGATTCGAACTTCTATCTCATCAAGGGTGTCCCAAAATTTAATGACAACTTTCTCCCTTCATTAAAAAAAAGTCCTCATTAATTAATACCACTATGCTCATGCCAGGTATTCAACAACGGTAGCTATCACCATGTGAAGAACACTAAATTTTATGTTTCTACCAGAGCAATATTTGTCTTATTTTAGCAGAAAATTTTTGTTTTGAAATAAAAACTGGTAATAACATTTCTCTTAGCTCACGTTCCTTACACTCCTACCTTAACGTATACTTTGTTAACCACAGGGTGGCTACAAAAAATATTTTACAAAATTCCATGACTTTTCCAGGTTTTCCAGGCAACATTTTTCAATTTTCCCGGACTACTTTCTTCCAGTTTTAATGGTGGATGATGACTTGTTTTATTTATTATTGATTACATATTAATAAAGTTTTTATCAACTAAACATAAACAGTTTTATCAGTTATTTTAAAAATTAAAATGTTATTTTATTTAGGTATTATTAACTTTTGTTTTAGTGTTTAGTTGCGAAATTAATGGGATTTTTAGACATATTTTTTAATTCCTTGACTTTTCCTTATTTTTATTTAAATTCCTTGACATTTCCCTGTTTTCCCTGTCATTCAAAAATTCCCTGACTTCTCCAGGTTTTCCCTGTTTTCCCTGTCTGTAGCCACCATGTAACCAACCACCTTACAACTTAAAAATCCACACAAACCTTCTCACTAACTGCGATCAAGTCCAATCCCATAATTTTACTAACTGGATAGTAGGAGCAATGCTTGTCAAAAGTCGTCTGTATCTTCATTATAACCACCCGGAGTTGATCTAGCGTCCCCTTAACTTGGGATCAACCACTTTAACCACATAGATAGGGAGGCTGGATATCACGTGGTTAGTATTGGGTATAAGAGTCCCTGTCACGTCTGGATAATATATACAAAGGTTACTCTCAAATCAGGAGTCGCATGGATCTGAAGTTTTCTACATTATTCAGCTAACAATTGTGAAGTTGGTATCAGTTTAATAGCTATTTTTAACCAAGAAAAATTAATTTGATTTTTTTTTTAAATAAAATAAAACACTTTTTCTTGTCTCACTTCCAATGTTTTATAAATTATTATACGGAAAATCACCATTCAATGTTATTAATTACTATGGCCACAAAAAATAAGTTTTTTCATAAAGGCTTCGGCTATGAAAGATGGCTGTCCTAATTTAAGTTAGTTCTTAAATCATGTATTTACAAACCCGTGTTCATAAAAATTAAAGATAAATATTTACTAAAAAGTAAGATTAGAAATAAAACTAAATAATAAAAACTATAAGTGTTAATAACTATAAATATTTTCAACAATATTAGAATAATACTTCGCACCACGTCTTACTACCTGTTCAGGTTATACGCTTAATTACTAATTACGCTAATGGGTTAGGAATTGAGAAGATTGAATATGGATGAAGTAAATCCGCATTTTCGTGGAGGGAGAGTGGAAAGCCATTTAGGAAAAACCACCCCAGTTCACCCGGGCGAGATTCGAACCTTGATCTCCCCGTCCTCGGCAGTCAAGCTCAACACAAACCCAGCGCTTTAGCTAAGTACACCACCTAGGTGGATAACAACATTAAAATTCGTACCGGAGAGCGCGTCGATAATGTCATTAGTCTTATTTTATCTGGTTTGCCACTGACTGAGAGTTCAGGGCTTGAATCCCGAATTAATGTCTTGAGATGGGTTTTTTCCTAATAGTTTCCAACTCTCTCTCTCTAAAATAATTCTACCGTTCTCATTAAAACCTCATTAGTATAAATAATGCGGATAGTGCGGATGGGTAGTAAGACTTGAAGAACGTAACAACATTAAAAAGCAGCGATTGTAAAAATACAATCCCTTCTTTCCATGACAAACGAATCTATATTTTTTTTAATACCTTCTTACCCTCTACCGTACCTTTTCCCTCTACAGCCCACCTCTCTGGTGTTCTTTCATTTCTGTCGCGTCTTGTAAACGTCTCGCGAACACTTCCAGTAAAAGTGTCGGCAATATATGCTCGGCTCTAGTTTTTATTTTATTTCCGCCTTGGTTCAGTTTTATTCACCGTGCAAATGAGCCCCGCAGCTGCCACACTTTGGTTTGGGAGAGGAATGGAAGGGATAAGGGGGGGGAGCCTGTCACAGTTGACGGGAATCATACGAACACACAACTTGAATTGCAAGAAGGATGCCGCTTCCGTTACAAGATCGTGTCACGTGTTTATTGATTTAGTTAAAGGTATATTATAGTTTTATTATGTTAGGATTCCCCTAATGAACGCATTGAGGGGGGGGGGGGTTCAATTCTTAATAAAGGCGAATGCTTGCACATTCCTATGAATCTCACTTTCCCCGTCCGACTTTCTTGGATTTGAAAGTTTAAGGTGGGAGTGTAGAGGCCGCGAGAAAAGCTCAGTTTTTTTGTTGCAGTTTTTATCAAATTTTATCAAAAAAATTTTTTTGTTCAAATAAATCAAATATTTCTCCAGTAGAAACATTGAGTTTAATTTTATTCACATGACGACATAATCAGTTCTTGAATATCTGTAAAGGGTGTATTAGAATGTAATAACAACTTTTTCTCATTGTTTAAAAAGTTTGTCAACTAATGTTGCTATACTCATGACAGATATTCAACAACTGTTGATATCACCATGTGAAAAAATTAAACTCTATGTTTATTGGAGAAATTTTTATTTATTTTAGCCAAAATGTATTTTGTTATAAAAACTGCCAAAAAACTTATCTTTTCTTAAGTCCCCTTCTACCCCAGCTTTAGAGCTCATTTCACCCCTATGGAAACCATGATTTGTTTATGATTGTATATCGGTAAATTAAATATTTTTCTTTGGTTAAAAATAATAACTCATTTTTTACTAAGGTGGTATGGAACAACAAATAGCTAGAGAGCTGAGAGAGGTGTAATTATAAAGGTATCACTGTGGTGTGTTTACGCTTTGATTCAAACTAAACACCGAAAGCAAACATCTATGAAATGTTGATGACCTTTGACGAGTAAACCTTTAGCTAGAAAGTTGAGTTAGGGCTTATTCTATAGAACTTTTCCAAATAAAAAGTTTTTGGTACAATCTGCCTGTCTACAATAGCACACACATCGCAGTCGCATGTCGTAAATGTCGGACCCACAGGTCAGAAGAAGATGGACTTTGTAAATGTCTTACGTTTAATACATACGTTGGCTTTCATTTAGCCAATAATAGAAATATATGTATAGTACTGTACTCAAATAAAACAGGTATTTAATTGGTCTTGGTCCAGGTTAATAATAATAATAATAATAATAATAATATTTAGCACCGCGTCTTACTACCCGTTCGGGTTATACGCTCAAGTACTAATTACGCTATTGGATTAGGAATTGGGAGGGTTGAATTTAGAGGAAGTGAATCCGCATTTGCGTGGAGGGAGAGTGGAAAAAAATTTAGGAAAAACCACCCCAAGTTCACCTGTCTGAGATTCGAACCTCGATCTCCCCGTCCTCGGCGGTCGAGCTCAACACGACTAGCGCGTTAGCCAACTACGCCACCGAGGCGGGTTACAGGTTAACAGTTCATGGAAATATACAGGGAAGGATCTTGCATTCAAAATTGTATAATAATAGTAACAATTATTTAACCACATAAAGCCATAATATATTTAACTATTATAATCCGTTTAGGTGACCGCATGGTCTCACAATAGACTAGACTGCCGAAGACGGGGAGATCAGCATGTGTATACCTGTTGGGTGGACTGAAGACATACGTTATTTTTCCTAAATGGCTTACCCCTATTCCACTACGGGTACACTCCCTCAAAATTTAACTTTTTTAAATCCTAATAATTAGTGTAATTAGTACGTCTGCTTATAAACCAAACGGGTGAAAAGACGTGATGCTAAAATATATATATATATTATATGTAGACTTAAATATTACTTTAAAGATGTAGTAATATGGTTGAAACTACAACTTACGACACCCACCTCGGTGGCGTAGTTGGCTAACGCGCTGGTATCGTGTTGAGCTTGACTGCCGAGGATGGGGGGCAGGCCCTATGAGAGGGGGGTTCAGGGGGTACATCGTACCCCAGGCCCGGGGGTCTAAAAGGAACCTGGGAATTTCCTGGGATTTCTGGAATTGTTTGCATATATTGAAGACTAGCTGTCACATTTCCCCTACTAGTACTATTACTAAATTAGGCTATTAGCAGAGGTACTGTATAAAAATATTTGTTTAATTGTCTTTTACTTTTTTAAGATATCAAAGGATAAATTAAATCTATTTTTTGGTCTTATTTTTTCTTTTTTTCAGTTAATTTTTTAGTTAATTTTTTAGATATAATTAGTGTAAAATGGAAAGGAGCCCGAAAAAGCTTTGTACCCCCTGATACAATTCTTCTTAGAGGCCCTGACGGGGAGATCAAAGTTCGAATCTCGGTCAAGTGAACTGGGGGTGGTTTTTCACAAATGGTTCTCCACTCCACTCCACTTAGACGTGTAACGCGAACGGATAGTAAGACGCGGTGCTAAATAAATAAATAAATAAATATATCTTACGACACTTCATTGTAGACATTAATTTTTTAAGTAGAAATATACACAAATTATCTTGAAAAACTATGAGTGAAAAATGATCCTGAGCACAAAACGAGTCCTAGTTAGCTCAGTAGTAGAGCTTGGTTCACTAATCCAAACGTCTTAGGTTCAATAACTGTGTCCAAGGTGTAATGTTTAACAATTACTAATATGATGCTTGATGCTGCTATATTCGAAGTAGATCACTTCTAACATCCAAAATTAACTATTCATGTATTTCAGTTGATTCACACTGAAGAAAGTGTGCGATGACTGTACGCCACTCAGGCTGTGTCGTGTCACTACCATTCACACTCACAGGGCTGTGCGCTGGCTGTGTCGTGTCACTACCATTCACACTCACAGGACTGTACATCAGCTGTGTCGTGTCACTACCATTCACACTGAGAGGGCTGTGCGCTGGTTGTGTCGTGTCACTACCATTCACACTCACAGGACTGTACATCAGCTGTGTCGTGTCACTACCATTCACACTCACAGAACTGTACATCAGCTGTGTCGTGTCACTACCATTCACACTGAGAGGGCTGTGCGCTGGCTGTGTCGTGTCACTACCATTCACACTGAGAGGGCTGTGCGCTGGCTGTGTTGTGTCACTACCATTCACACTCACAGGACTGTGCGCTAGCTGGGTCGTGTCACTACCATTCACACTCACAGAACTGTACGCTGGCTGTGTCGTGTCACTACCATTCACACTCACAGGACTGTGCGCTGGCTGGGTCGTGTCACTACCATTCACACTCACAGGACTGTACGCTGGCTGTGTCGTGTCACTACCATTCACACTCACAGGTCTGTACGCTGGCTGTGTCGTGTCACTACCATTCTCACTCACAGGACTGTGCGCTGGCTGTGTCGTGTCACTACCATTCACACTCACAGAACTGTACGCTGGTTGTGTCGTGTCACTACCATTCACACTCACAGGACTGTGCGCTGGTTGTGTCGTGTCACTGCCGTGCTCTGACTGTTTTGATCACTGTACTTGTATACATGGGTCAAACAGATGAAGATGTGATTGTTGCATGCGGTCTGTATTTTATATCACAAAAGAAAAAGATAATAGCACATAGAAATTGCTAGGTGCATAATGTGTTTGAAGCAAGAGATTAATTACTATCGTAATCTTTATGTTGCAAATTAAATAAGCAATCATACTCTTGCACCAATATTTTTTTTCTTCGTCTATTATTAAACGCTGCACACGATAGCTGATTTGGGATACTCTCCAGGCATTGTCAGATTGTTTATAAAAACCTTCGCAAAGGTTTGCACTTGCCGGAAGAAGCCAAACTAGGAGAATAGACACATGGTTGACCATAAGGCGCCCGATCTCAATTCCCACTGACAAGACTGTGCGCCTACCGTGTTGGACCGGCTCCACCGTCGTGACATTGAGAGCACACTTTTGAGGCAATCCAGACGACACATAGCATGGTCGGTACAGTCATGTGAATGTTAATCAAACAACTGTTTTACAAGATTACTCATATGTAAATGACCTGTTAGAGATGGTCTGCGTCATGATACAGCCATAGCACAGTTCTCTCAGTGTGAATCCGAACTTAGTAAATGCTAACACATCAAGGTAGTATTACAAAAACAAATTTACTTCACGAAACAACAATACAACACTTTCATAGCATCCACAAAGCTGCGACACAACATAGCTGTGTAAGTTAAGGCCTTTCAAATAAAATAATTGATAAGCAACACAATATTAATATCACTAACTTTCAAAAAGACATAGGCAGTGCCACTACATATGTAAATTAATCAAGGTTCAGATGTTAAATGGATTTTTTGAAATTACATGCATCTATAATCCATTTGAACTGGACCTATCCCAGTGAATTTTAAAAATTGGATGCATCTAGGAACAATTTAAAGAAGTCCATAGCTTGGCACACATTTTCTTTCAGCTTTATATTCGACAATATAATAAGGTGTGAAATAAATCTAGAGGGCTAATTTATTCCAGGTAGGGCAGCATATAGCCCATTTCTCGGTTTTACTCTCACTAATTTGGAGTAGTCCTTCCCTTAATTATTGGGAACCAGACTTCTTTTAAAAGCTATTGAGAGTATTTCTCCCTCCAAATCTGTTTTGAAATGTTGATGCTCCTAGAGATTATTTGGAATAGTCCTCCTTCAGGGAATTTTTTAAATTTGGATACCTCCAGAAGCTATTTTAGATATTCCTCGCCCAGATTTTTATAAATTTTGATTTCCTAAGAGATATTTAAAGGATTCATACCCCAGAAATATTTGAAATTGGGATGGATTTAGAGGCTAGTTAGATTGCTCCTCAACTGAAATTTTTGCAAATATTAGATGCCTCTAGAAGATATTTTAACTTATCTTCACCTGGAAATATTTTGAAATTTGTTTTTAAAAGCAATTTAGAATGGTCAATTTCTTGGGAAAAAAATTAGATCCTTCTAGAAAATATTTGTAATGATCTCTCACCAACAAAATGTTTTTAATTTATTGCTTTCTGAAACCATTTGGATTAGTCCACGCTTGAAAATTCCTCAAAATAGCTTGCATTTAGAAGCTATTTGAAGCGGCCTTCTCCAGCAAATATTTAAAGATTGAATGTATCCAGAAGACATTTGGAGTTTGATTTAAGGCCATATTTAAGCTTCATATTCGATATCAGAGGATTTGAAATAAATCTAGGGGGGGGGGGCAATTCTTTCAATGGAACAATGCCTCCTTGTCACCTCTTTAAGTTCCATTTCCACGTATTTTATTACTATCGGCACAGATAAAAATATTATCAATGGTCAAATTATAGATTCCTATTTCACAGTGACGTATTAACCAGCAAAGCAATTAAGCTGGTTAATAGGTTGTGTGCTGATACGATTAGTTGGTTCATAAGTTGCGTATTAATTCCTCAAACAAAATTTTAAAAACCAATGTTCACCATACAGTGACACGTGATTCCCGGTATTTTTGTCTATTTGTTGTTCTGAGTGTGGAGGGGGGGGGGCATATTTCTTCCTGTACGCCAAAAGAAAGCTCTATCTTTTTACCACTACCCTCCTGTCTAAAACCTCCTAGAACTCTTGGGTGACTCATTTTTCTTGTCTTCTTGCCGCTTTATACATATGAAAAAAAAAACCAGAACTAGACTTGAAAAGAGAAGGGGGGGGGGAGTAAATCGAAGACATTTACTCCCATCTTTTTTCGTTTCTTTTTCGTTCTATTTTCTTATATCTGTCTTTCCCCCCTTCCCCCCTATATGAGCATATTTTTTTTGTCCTCCTTTCTGTTTTCCGGAGGGATTATTTACAACAAATTAACCCAAACGTTAGAACAATGATGTCTTGAAAGGAAACAGATGACAAACGGAAGAAGGATGGATGGAGTTGAAAACTGTTTTGTTGACAGACCGCCGGAATTCACCGCATCAACAACGTGAGTTAGTTCTCACATTCATCACCAGATGTCGTTTAACGAGAGCGCTCATAACTTTTGTTGCGTATGAATAGAATATAAAGAGGGATAGAATGTGTGTGGTCATTTGGGCTGGAAACATTCTTCAATCATGTTAGGTGGGGAGGGGGGGGGATAGGTCACATTGTAGACGTTCAGAAATGCCACGTTAGTTAAATAAGTGCTTGAATTGATGTGTCGGGATTTCATACTTTTGAGGTAGGGTGGGGGGGGGGAGATAAATCTTACGATAAACCCATTTCCTGTTATCGAAATTACGATAAAACGGATCAGCAGATTTTGACCAAAAAAAACACACTCATTTTAAATATTAGTTGTCCAGGATGTCGGTAAAAATAGTAACCTCCCACTAAAGCCCGATTTTCAAAGTGAGTTTCCAGATTTTCTGCTGTGGCTCATCTGTGCACTGATTCTTTGTTTACATCCCTAACCATAGCTATCTCAGGCTCCATGAGGCAAAATTAGAATATTCTTTATTTAGTTTTCATAATATAAAATAGCATCAGAAATTACGATTGAATAGGTTTTGTGACAGGTTTGCCAACCCCGGATCTTGAAATAAGCTGGATTACCGATGATGGAGTTTGAGTCCTGAACTAGTGTACTTGAGGTGTTTTTCCATAAATGGTTTTCCACTATCCCTTCACACAAATGTGGATACATTTTCTCCAAAATATACCTCCTCTTCCTTATCATATTAGTGATTTATTATCACCTCATCTTACTACTTGTTCAGGCTATACGCATATGTTATAATTACACTAATGTGTTAGGGATGAATAAGGTTAAATTTAGAGGACGTGCACTCACATTTGTGTGGAGTTAGAGTGTAAAGCCATTTATGGAAAACCACCCTCAGTACACCCGACGATGATATGAACCCCAACTCCCTGTCATTGGAAATTCAGTCTATTACGAGAGTTACGCCTAAGACCATGAGGCCACCAAAGCAGATATAAGCACGGTTAAATACAAATTGTGTGTTAGGATATTTCTCTACTATCATAATTATTTACCTCGACTTCGTAAATGCCCATTAAGAATGCACCAACTTTTCAAAATTTACAAAAAAAAATAATATGAACGTGTCATTTATATTTTCGGATGATATAAATCATAACCTTGACCAATGTGATTAACGAACTGTGTGCCCTTCCAAAAACTTCCTTCCCTTCCTTTTAAAGGCCATCATTCTTATTCTTACCCTCTACTACTCCATTCTTATCGCATCCCCCTACTACCTCATTCACCCACACAACCCCTTGCACTGGAAATAACTCACTCAACCCGGCGGGAACTCACCACACACTCCTGCCAACATTACCAAGCAAAGCTGCCAACTTGAACTGGATAAATATATTTAAAGTAATTATGAAAATCCTATGGCCAATCTTCTTCATTAACACTATTGTTCTTTTAACTGTTAAAATACGTAAAAGTGACCCACTTGCCCTTTCTAAATCAGGCATATAACAGTGCAAGACTACAAAATAACCATTTATAAGTCAGGTATATAACAGATCAAGGCTTAAAAGATTATCCTTTCTAAGTTAGCTTTATATCAGTGCATGACTTAGAAAATAGAAATTTATAAATCATATTTAAAACGGCGCACAAATTACAAAATAGCTCTTTATAAATTAGGTATATAACAAAGCAAGACTTACAAAATAACCCTTTCTAGATCAGCTATTTAACAGTGCATGACTTACAAAATAACCGACTCTAAATATGGTATTTGAAAGTGCACAATTTACAAAATAGCCCATTATATCATAGCAAACACAACCAAATTTTAAACTATCGAAATATTAAAATACTGTATTATTTCAGATTATTATTATTATTATTATTATTATTATTATTATTATTATTATTATTATTATTATTATTACTATTATTATTATTATTATTATTATTATTATTATTATTATTATTATTATTATTATTATTATTATTATTATTGGCACCGCGTCTTACTACCCGTTCGGGTTATACGCACTTATGCTAATGTGTAATGGTAGTGTGACTGTGAGATGAATGGAGGACCTACAGTTTAACGTGGGATCCGAACCACGGTGGAGGCCTGGCATTCCTCACATTCACAAGTTGTGATTAATACACGTCTTGTCAGAGGTGAAGGAAGGATTTGGCAATCAGATAAATCTGTGCTGGAACCAAGGATTGAATCCCGGACCCCCATCACAGAAGTCTAACAGCTTACCCCTAGACCGCCAGGTCACCTTATTATTTTAGAAACAAAGATGTGTCGTGGAGTATTGTCAGTATAAGAAGAGTTTGTTAAAAGTGTACCTGAGATATGCTTTCACCTGCTTGCTCTTCATCTGACCAATCACACATTATTAATTATGCCTTACATCTCTTCCATGGATATTACTTCCATCTACCTGGCTAGCAAGTGTCAGAACAATTCATAGGTACTATCCAAACAAACATTGTTAACCCTGGCAACACTTCACGACTCGCCGCTGTTTAGAAATCATTCAGAAACAAACCAAGATCCCCTATATACAGTGGCGCACTTAGGGGTATAAAGCGTGGGACAAGTAATTTTAACAAAAGCTCAAAACATATAGGGGAGGTCCAGGCAAAATGAACGACACGGAGAGAGAAAATATTGTTTGTTTATTGGAAATGGTGTGAAGTACATCTTGGAAAGTTTTAGGTAAGAGCAAGGAGTTCCTAATTAACTAGAGAACACTAGTTTGATTCATGCTTGGGAAATCCTTTATACAGAAGAATTTTAAAATATTTGTTGTTTCCTTAAACAGGTATTTCTTAAGTAGGCCTATATTTCTAGGATTTTTTAAAAATTTCTTTCTTTTGACTGTTAATATCGTTTATCCTTTACCTGTTTTTCTAAAACAAATTTTCCTTCAAATTAATATTAAATATCAACAAGAGTATGACGGTAAAAGTGAATAGTGCAAAGCGTAAAGCAGATTTGCTATTCCCGGATCTTTCGAGTTTACTCATGTTTCACTTACGCCGGTAAGCCCGCTTGTACCTAGTCCTGGTATGTTTTGCCGGTAACGGAGAGGTCAAAGCTCGAATCTGGGTCGAATGTACCGTGGGTGGTTTTTCCCTGTATGACTTTCTCCTTTCTACATTCACGTAACTTCAGCATTCCTACTAAATTAGTGTAATTTAATTAGTATAGTTTGAGCGCATAGTAAGACGCAAAGTAAATAAATTCTTTACTTCTGTTGTGTTTTTTATTGTTTTAAATATAATTTATTATAATCATAGCTAGCTGTCCCGTTAACTAAACATGCGTTAATGTTTGCAACGACAGCTATCAGCAGTACCCTTTAGAATAAACCAGGTGACACTGACATATTGGTTCACGTTACCACTGGATATAAAGTTATGTCAACTTTGAGTCAGTTTATTTGGCATGTTGTTAATTAAGAATAATAATAGTACGTTAAACACACGGGCTTAGCTGAGGAGGAATATTTAATAGAACCTGCACTATTACGTCACTAATACAGTACGATGTGGCAGTAGTAGTAGTAGTAGTAGTAGTAGTAGTAGTAGTAGTAGTAGTAGTAGTAGCAGTAACAGTAATAGTAGCAGTAACAGTAGTAGTAACATTAACAGTAGTAGTAGTAACAGTAGCAGTAACAGTAGTAGTAGTTGTTGTAGTAGTAGTAGTAGTAGGAGTAGTAGGAGTAGTAGTAGTAGGGGTAAGGTGGGTAGCCCTGGACAGTCAGTAGTTCACATACTTGCAGTAAGGTGACAGCACTATCCAAGCTAGTATTCTATTATCTTTGTCTAAGACTCTGGATGCAGTCAGTTGAGTGAAATTATCCGTGCCCTTTGGTTGTAACAGTGAATTTTCGCTTTCAACAAGCTAATTTGTTTGACTTGAGTAAAATTCAATTACCAAATACTTGCAAACGGGTGAGTAGAATAACCATATATTTATTAAGTATATCGAATGATATGTTTTTTCAATAATTATAAGGTTTAGACCCATAGTTATTTAATCTTATGTTTTAAATAATGTTTACGTTAGTGAAAGCGTTGAGGGTAGCCACGGACAAAACGAAGAAATAAAAATGTCAACCTAATTTAGGTTTATGTTATTTGTTGCAGAATAAAGGAATAGCCTATTATGCCTAAATTCAAGGGAAGATTATCTGATAGAGGTTCATGGGATGAGTTAGGAAATGAATGTAGCTTACAACCAAAACTTGGACGTATTTTCACAAAGCTTCGAAAACCATTTGGCTGAACATGTTGTAGATATGGACAATAGATTATTGGAGCTATATAGGAAATAATTCTTAAAGCTATCGTTTGATTTGGCAGAGGCCCTAAGCTTTGAGCATAGATTTAATAAAGATTTTAAAAAAACGCTGGTAAAGACTTCTACAATTCATTCATGAGGCAACATCCCAACCTTTCTTTACGTTGTCCTGAATCAACTAACAAGGTGTGTGGGTTTTTAACAAAACTCAAGTGGATTTGTTTTTTGAAAAACTAAATTTGCTATTGGACAATTATTCATTCCCTGCATCAAGAATCTACAATGCAAATGAAACTGGGGTTTCATGTGTCCATAAAAATCCAAAAGTAATTACCAATGAGGGAAAAAGACAAGTGGGGAAGCTTACCTCTGGTGAGAAGGGAAGAAATATTACAATAATGTTGTCTATGAACCCTACAGGGCATTTTGTTCCTCCTCTATTTTTTTTTCCAAGACAAAGGATGAATGACAGACCAATGATGGGTGCACCTGACGATGCTGTTTCTATTTCTCAACCAAAAGGATGAATGAATGGAGAAACATTTCTTGTCTGGTTGCAGTATTTGGTCAAAGATGATCATTCCACACCATAAAATGCTGTGCTTTTGATTTTAGATGGATATTCAAGCCATAAAGAACTTACTGTGCTTAATTATGCTTGTCAAAATAACATCCATATGCTTATAATTCCTCCCCACACAACTCACAAGCTACAGCCATTGGATAGGCCTTTCATGAAGCCATTCAAAATGCTTTTACTGAATCATGTGCTACATGGATGAAGAAAATCCTGGAATTCGAATAGCAAAATATGACATTGCAGGGTTGATTTTTAGTGCGTACACTAGACCATGTCATCCTGACAGTGCAAGAAATGGATTTATTTGAACAGGTATTCACCCATTTAACACCAATATTTTCTATGACGTTAATTTTCTTCCTTCACAGCTAACTGAGATTCCAGAAGAAGTGCCAGACATCCAGCAAAGAAATCCTAATTATGATGGTACCAAATAAACAGGAAGTTAGTGCTACAAACATAATTTCCCTGCACTCCCCTGTCAACAACAATAAAGCTTTAGCAATTCAAAGTAACATTAAAAACGCTTCAGATATATTGAAAAAATTGTGACCCCTACCAGATGCAAGCTAAAAAATAAGAAAAGATAAGAAAAGTAAGGCCCAAAAAGTGAAATTTTATCCTCTAGCCTCTACAAGAACATTGTAGAAGAGAAAGCCAAATTCAATACCGCTTCAAAGGGGAAATCCTTAGGTTGTAAGAAATCTTTGGAGCTTTGCAAATCATTTTTCGAGAAAACTAAACTGAATCAACCAACAACTTTAGCTGCATGTGTAGCTAACGACGCAAACAATACGGAATGTTTAATATGTGGGGAAACATTTGATGAAAACTGGGTTCAATGTTGTACATGTCATGAGTGGGCTTATGAGAGATGTGCTGATACTAACCCAGACGATACACATTATGATTGTGAGCTCTGTATTATTTTAAATAAAAGACTTCAAAATAAATAAACTCAAAGTGTCCGCAGTTACCCGCTCTTCCAAACATAATAGCACAAAACTTAAATGAGTATTTTATTATTTCAAGTAAACATTGAATGTTTTAATTGTTTCTAAGTGTTCTAGTTTAATTTTAAGCTCTATCAAGAAGCCTAAAAAATATATTATTCATTAATTCACTAATGTTACACTTTTTATATTGATTTTTCCTTAAGTGTCCGGGGCTATTCAACTTTCTTCTAATAATAGTAACAGTAATAGTAACAGTAGCAGTTGTTTTTGTATTGGGAGTACGTATTTAGTCACTATACATTATCCAGTTAAGCACAATGTGCTTGTCAGTGCTGATGCCTTACCTTAAATATCGTACATACATATAATAGTATAAAAATATAAATAATATATTATATTCCTTTAAGTCTATTCATACAACATAGCATGAATCTGATACTTAATTTAAGTTTCTTAAATATATTTATCTTTTTATTTAATATTAAAAAACCAATCTCGAGTCCATTTCATAGCTGATATATCATATTTAGTTACTCTAGTATTATTAATTGTTCGACACCTTAGCACAGTTGGTAATGTATCTGTATTATGAACTAAGGGCCCAGGTTCGATTCTTGGGATGGCCTAAAAATGTATCATTGGTGAAATGTGAGTTTACCCTTTCACAGTTATGAATTAACTGCCGGGGACTGGATGTTGTGACTGTCCTGGTTTATGCATCTACTACAGGCCTATCAATATATGGCTTGATTAAAAAACTGACCCAGGTCACAGGCTGGAAGCGGTAATGGATGTAAATGTAGTACTATTATTTCATTATGTATGTGAACCAGTTGGCAATTTTTTTATTTCTCTTTTAACATTTGTTATTTTAATCTATTCCCTAGAGAGTATCGGGCATCATTCTAAAAATTGTCGGTATAATTATTTTCATGTGTTGTTTTCCGTATTTATACATACAGTATACTAGCAGTTTGAACCGTTCTTCGTACGGTTAAGCAGCACCAAAACTATACCAAATTATAACGTTCAACATCCAACTGCCCACTTTTTGATAGTTCCTCTTTGTACAGTTCTGAGCTAACTATGGTAATCACAAACAAATCATGGTAATTAATAAGTTAAAATAAATTACATTTTTTGAGACAAAATATCTCCCTTTTTCTCAAACTGGGTGTACATACATACGCAACCCATTAACAACGTAATATTTACCTAAGCAAGATCATAAAATAGGATAAACAAACTAAAACACATTGTTACAGAAATATTTTGGATAAAAGAGCATCACAGTTCACTAATCATCATAAATTTATAATTCTTCTAATACAGAAATATATTGAATAATAATCATCATGGTTTTCCTAAGAGCATCATGGTTCACCTTGCCATATCGCCAGAATCGATGTATTTCAATTGTTATACCGCTGCTTGGGTACTAATTTATCCTTTGATTTTTAGATTTGTTATCGCAATGATAATGGATCACCTTTAAGATAATATTTAGTTTTTGTATTCGCTTATTATTTTATTTTTTTCGTCTGTCCGAAAAAAAAAGTCTACCATATTGAGAAGTTTATTTTTTATATTAACCATTTCTCGCCCCTTATTTTTAAATTACAAACTTTCCAGCTTGTATGGTTTTTGTGGGGTGATCCTTTTACAAACTTGACAAATTAAAATTTTCTTCCATGCCAAAGAGAAGATTTTTAAAATTATTTTTGAAATATTTTAATCTACTAACCTAGTCTCTATCCCCGCTTTTTCAGTCCCTTTGTAAATAGTAATTAAATATTTAACATCTATTTTGTTATGGGAGTAGTACCTCTATATTCCTGGCAAATTTAAATTTGCTACCTTACCTAAAAGGTTTCTTTTATTTTACTTAACTTTCCTTCCACATTTACTAAATTTAATATCTTTAATCATTTATGGTTATTTGGAGTGGTCTGTATGCCTTCTTATCAAATTTCAATTTTCTACCCCACATGAAAAGTTTTTTTCTGTTCCCCCCTCCCCTTATTTCTCAAAGTTTCAACTAAAAGTTTAAAATTTTCAGGCCTTAATATTAATTTTTAGTGTTATTTATACCCGTATGCCGAATTTAGTTTTCTAACACACTTAGAAGTAATTGTTTACTATTTATTTTTGAAATTTTGAACCTCTACCTCCTTTTCTCCAATTCACTCCTATAAATTTCAAATTTTAAGGTTTATTTGATTATCTGAAGTTGTATCTCTACTTTTCTGCCAAATTTTAATTTTATACATTATCCAAAAGGTTGTATTTTTTAATTTCCCGTTTTTGGATTTTTCTTTTTATATGATAAAATCCCGCTACCTTTCTTCCAAGCAAAATTTCAAGTTTCCAGGCCCAGGGTTTGGGGAAATACATTGATGAGTGAGTCAGTGAGTCCCTCACCTTTCTGCCCCTCTCCGCCCCATTAGGGGAATAAATTTGAAAAGCCCTCAAAATATCTCACCCAATTCTAGAAATATGTCTATGTCAGCTGGTCAGCAGATGTATAGATGAATTTTGAATACTTTCACCCCCCTTTTCCCCTCGTTAGAAGTCAAATTTCAAATTTTAAGGACTATTTGATCAACTGGAGTTGTCCTTCTACCTGCCTGCCAAATTTAGATTTTATATGACACTTAGTAGTTATTTTTATGTTTAACCCCTCCCCCCAAACTCCCACCCACACATATTTCCCGGAATCCCATCAAAAAATATAAGGTTTTCAAACTCTTATGATCATTTGACGTGGTCTCTTTACCTTCCTGTCAAATTTTAATTTTCTACCTCATCTAAAAATTTGTTTTCTAATTATAGTTCCCCTCCCCCATTTTCGTAGCACAAATTGTAGATTTTCTATTTTTAGATTTTTTTTGTTATATAGGGCAATCCCCCTACCTTCGTGGCAAATTTCAGTTTTCCAGCTCATCTGGAAGTGAGTTTTCTTTTCCGGATAGTTCTACATTCAACTTTGTATAGAGAGAGATAAAGGAATTTTAAACTATCCTTTCCTGGTGTTGTGACTATGAGCTTGTCTTACTTTATATGTTTCTGAGAATTAGTATAGAATTATAATTTATAGTTATACATTTTTTTTACTGTCAATGGATTCCAGTCTTATTCATGAAATTGGTACTATTATTTTATTCACTCATTATTTCAAAAACTTTAGTTTGAATATTTCTTAATTGATTTAAATATAAATCACTCGTTCCCCCCACCCCCAGGAAGTAGTACCATAGCCTACTTCCTAGGGAAAGACGAGTGATGTACTCTCTATTTAAATCAATTAAGAAATATATCCGTTTCGGTGGCCGCGTGGTCTAACAGTCTAAACTGTCGAGGACGGGGAGATCGAGTTTCGATCCCGGTCGGGTGCACTGAGGATTTTTTCCTGGATGGTTTTACACTCTTCCTCCGTGCAAATGCGGGTGCACTTCCTATAAATTAAAACCTTCCTAGTCCCTAACACATTAGTGTAATTAGTACATAGGCATATAACCCGAATGGGTAGTAAGACGTGGTGTTAAAAAAATTAAGACATATTTAAACTGAAGTAGTAATAGTAGTAATAGTAGTGATAGTAGTCATAGAGTAAGCAAGAGTATTTAGCATGAAACAAAATCCTTTTAGTTATTTATGTCATCTCAAAAAGAAAAGGCTATAAAAAAGAGTCGTTGGACTCTCTAGAATTCTCTCACTTGTTGGTTTTTCTAAATATTTTCTTGTCATCCAACAAAGGGCGTTATACTAGAAACTGTCATCGTGTTATTAGCGAAAATCCCGGTTTTTAATCGAATGTCACTCATCCTAAGCCAGCCTTATAAAAAAAAAGGCCTGGGAATTTCGCACCTCACTGAATATCTCGCAATGAATAATTCAATTTGTTTAAAATATAAAGATAACAAAAATGGTGTTAAGTGAATAGATTTACACATTTTTAACGTTAAGACATACATAAAAACGCTTTTAAATACCAAGTTTTTCTAAAATAAAAGATAGAATTCAGTAAGATAAAAATAAGTCAGTATTTTCTTCGTATTTTGATTGAGAAGATTATGGCAAAGGACATCAGGAGGGGAAAAAAAATCAAGAAAATTTTATTTTTTATTTTCATCTGTCCGATTTTTTAAAATTACTCCATCAAAGTCGTTCATCTCTTTTTAATTTTCAAACTTTTACTTCTATAAGGATCCGTTTAAAAAATAAAGGGAAAGGGTAAACTAGTAGGTTATGGAGAAGAAAGAAGTTATAAAATAAAACCTATGAAAAGTTGGTAAAGGATTTGATGAAGAGTAAAATTTGAACTTTCCCCACACTTGCCTCTCTCGCAATCCTCGTGGGTACAGATCAATTAATTCCAGCCAGTGAATGACATGCTACTAACTGGTTAGAATAAGCTGGACTCTTATACAGAGTGTCCTATATTTTTTTAAATATATATATATATATATAGGTATCTCCGTGGAGCTTACGGCAACCAAAAATTATATAGTAGAGTTTACAGCTGACGAATACATTGTCATGTGTTTAACCTATCATACAAAACCCTGCCACCTGTATTTATAAGATGAAAAATGGACAGTAGATAAAACCAAAAATATTGTAGTGCGGTTGATGGCCACCATAAGATCTGGAATATATCTTACTTAATCTAACCTATCTTAGTCTTAAAATATCAAGCTATGTGCACAGTAGTAGGATTTAGTGGCACCATAAACATTGGCCTATGTCAAACCTAACCAACCTAATCTAGTCTAAAAACCTAGGGGGTGGAGTAGGACCTGAACACAAAACCTCCGATCAAATTGATATTTGCCGCAAAACCCACCGTCCACAAACCCCACGCCACTTTCTTTAGGTGAATTATTATTTGTTTATTTATATTTAAAAAAAATTATCTTTATCAAATACTCAAAAAATGTAAAATGTTATATTCATAATTTACATTTTTCGATGGGTATGTAGACTCAAGTATCAACTTCAACTGGTCTGATTTGTTATTTTGATATATTGGAGGTTAAGGATCGAATCCCGGCCATGTAGACTGATTTTTTAATGGATTTCCAATCTCACTTAATGCAAATGTGAGAAAATTTCTTCTAAATTTTACCTTTTTCATCTCAACTCTAATGGTGGGGGTAGCCCGGACAGGTTCACTTTTTATTATGGCCTTTTATGTTTCTCAGTTGACTTTTGTTTAAAACGTTGTTGAAAATGAGTCAATTTTTCTTTTTAATTTAGTTTTATTTATAAAACTTAGAATCAATGTGAGTTTTTTAAAGTTATTGAAACATATTGATACCTTTTCTCTTTATTTTAGCGTAAAACATATTTTTGAACGAGCAAAATGTTTCTTAAATATTGTGGGATTTCTGAATGTGCATGTGTATGTATATATGTTAACTTTAAAACATTTTAGAAATTAAGTATGATTGTCATTTATACAGGAATAAAAGCACGGTAGTCAAGCAGTATTGGATAGATAATAAAGCTACTATTTTGATATATATTCACGGGTTAGTTATTCACAGGTTAGTTATTCACAGGCTAGTTATTCAAATAATCTGTCAATTTTGATAGAGATACCAATAAAATAATACTTTTTTTCCATTTATCTGAGATATTTAACTTGTGCTTTCTGAACCGACTGATTGTATCAACACAAGACTTATAAACTAATTTAAATCTAGAACAGTCACAATGACCTCCTTCCCCCCTCACCCCAAAAAAAAGGTATGTTCATACATTTTAAAAAGTTATTCCTGACTTGTTTTTACTGTGCATACCAATAAATAAAATTTAAAAAATAATTAATTATGCTATAAAAAGTGTATTATTTTTTAAATTAATTTAAAAGTGCTTGCCTTTTCAAATCAATTTGAAGCACTTAAGTTGTTTCAATAACAGGAAATTATATTTAGAAAGCGTTCTTAATATTAACTCGGTTTGTTTTGTTTTTATCAAACAATATCAGTTCAAATAAAAAATATAATTACGTGCTTTAGTAACGAAAACCAGTACGATTCATTTTGAACCAAACCCTTTTTCTTTGGTATCAGTCCTTCAGAAAAGAGTGTTAGCTATCACCTTAATTTGATGGAGCACCCTTCTATCAGACCTGACTTAATGGACTTTCATAACCACTAGAAATAATTAATGCATCACTAATTAATTTAGTACTTAGGACATTTTTCGTTGAAACACTCTTTCTGGAAAAACCTCCTGACGGAAATTAGTAATTAACTTTACATACTTCTTCCTGTTTGGATTTTCAGCCTCCATATTTTGTGTTACGTCAGAAATACACCTTTTCTTTACTGTGTTTAAATTTTATCTGTGTGAAGCTGTGACGTGTTTTATTTTCCATACATTTAGATAGTACTTTCTACATTTGCCTAATAGTTTGAGTGACATTATGATCGCTATTATTTTAGTCTTGTTTAATTATTTACAAGATCTTATGACTTAGTATGTTTAAGTGTGTGATTTTGAGAGTGTTTATCACCAGATTTATAAAAGTTAATAAAATCTAAAAGGAAATATTGGCTGAATCTTTTTCAAAGTTTCACCTTATGGCCAGGGTATTTTTTTAAAAGCTCCATCGTTGCGTCAGATGTCTGGAAATAGTTAAGTTGTCGGTCTCCTCAGTAAAGCCCAGTTTTAATTAAAGGGAATCACGTGACCTGGGGCAAGGAAACGACCTATGTCGTCTGCTTGTGTGTAGACTATTGCTTGCGGGGAAACCATATTGAGAAACAAATGATTGCTTTTTATCTTAAAGAAACTAAGATACTATTTGAAAACTATGGGCGTGCTAAGATTAGAAATGTCAAATGACAAATCTCCTTCACTTTGACTCAACGCCCACAATAACCTAAGCATCCTCGAAACATTTCTAAGAAAGAAGAAAAACTCGATGTATTATGAACGATTTGAACTATTTCCTACTGGCAATTAAATTACATATAAAACGTGAGAATTAATAAATTCAGATGTCAGCTAAGCAATATAGTGTGCCTTGTTTTTCGCCAAACCTTCCTCTTTATCAAGCCGCACTTAATGAAAAAATTAAAAAACCTCGCCTTCGACTTCAGTTTCAGCTTTGCTTTGCATATTTCAAGCCTCACTTCGACTTTGCTTCACATTTAAAAATTGACCTTCACACAACCCTGATGAAACCGTACCAACAAACAGTAGATTAAGTGGTACCAGTTTTAGTTTTGGTATTTTAAATTATAGGGTTTGAGTGCACTGATTAATTAATTCTGGCGGTTGGAAATTGTATTCACAAGATTGACAGTTCCGTTCTACTAGTAGGTGGGTGGGGGTTGATGTTTGTGGACATGGTAGTATTATAGCTGTCGGTATAATAAACGATTCTCACGTATCCTGAAGTTTGGTAGGGAGCGTAGTAGTGTAACTGGAGTGTGTTTCTAATTTGACGTGTGGCTACTGGCCACTCCTCCCCCTGGAGTGATTCCAACATGTCTGGGGGTGATTTACACCCCCCACACCCCTAACACCCTCCTACATTCCCCCTGGCAGCGTCAGTCCACGCTGTTGGGCCGCTAGCCAGATACTACTACCTCCTCTTCTGAGCTCCTTTGTCACTTCTCGTACATACATTCTCTTCCCTAACTTTACAATTTCGGTTGCGCTTTTTATACGTCGGCCTCTTCTCTCTTTCACTTACCCGACTATTCATAGAGATTTTAATCTAGAAATCTAGCACTTAAGTTGTCTATATGTCTATGACTTGATCCCCCTTCATTTTCCATTCCCTTTATCACTAGTTCCATTTCCTTTTTCGATGTGATATATTACTTTTATGTATCTATCTTTTCATATATCTATTTATACAGACTTGCAACCATCCATCCAACTTACTTTTTAGCTATCTCTCTTACTCTTTCACAGAATGTGCACATCTATTTAATTTTATCTTTCTCCCGCATTATAATAACATAAGCATGTACATTCTGATTTAAATAGGAAGGAATTATTTTGAAAGCTATGAAAGCTACCATAATACTTTCAAATATATTCATACTTTTCATACATAGTATCAGTACCTATTAAATAACTCTTATAATAAAGTAAAAAGTTATTGATACTGGCCACCAAAAATATCTTCCCTCTTAGCAAAATCCTACCATATTATTTTCTTAGGGATAGATATTTAGAGTACCTTTAATAAAATACATACATATTTTCTGGGATCAAAATGGATTATATTTTATTATATTATTAGGGTCAAATTTAGGTATAAATATTATCTATCAAAAGTGACAGCTGTATAACACATGACTCAACGTATGAATACTTGAAAGTAGATCTAGTAACTTTTTCTATCTGCCAGATATGTCTATTTGTAATAAATTATATATAGGCCCATAGTTGTGTTCTTGAATAACTTCTACTCACACCACTTAGCTTGCAATATTTATCTCAATTTATTCATCTATTTATTCATCTATTTATTCGTTAATACATCCCTCACTCACGCAATTTATCTACCTAAATAGATTAAAACTAAAATTCTAAATTATATTTTCTCTTTATTACTAATCATGTTTGCTATTTCTACCTAGAAATTATTTATTAGCTATAATATATTAGTTATTTATGTATTTATTAGTTAAATGTTTTTTATATTTATTAAATAATTAATATATATATATATATATATATATATTGATTAGATAAATTTATAACTTACAGATATATACTTGTCGTTTTCATTTTGTCCAACTATATATTATATGATTTAATGTTGGAATTGTATAAGTATTTTACACCCCAGTCTTCTGTTACATGAAAGTGTAAAGAATGGGAGCATGTGACAGTGGAACCGAATATTCTTAACTTAATTTGTAGGAGGCAGATTAAAGGAATTCGACTGAAATTTGTAAATTCGATCAAAAGTTGCTTATAAAGTGGACACACATTTTTTCACATATTTAATTTACACTCATGTGCATACAAACAACCACTCGTAGCGTAAGTAGGCCTTTATATGACATTTTTCTACTTTATTATAAATGATCTAAAAGTAAAAATAAAAACATAAGAAATCACATATCCTTATACTATTTTCCGTTAAAATTAATATCGAGCTTTTGTTCTAACTTTTTAGCGGCGTAAAACAATTATTCAAAAACTTTAGATTATGAAACTGAGCTTTTACTTGAATGTAGTAGGCCCTAAGACTTCGTGGATTCGAAACGCAACAATTATGTAATCAGATATGATTTATCATTTTTTTTAAATAATATATAATCAATAAGTTAAAAGTGAGTATTTCGTATTTCTGTTTCAGTCTTTAGTAAACGAATTCCAGCAGTCAACTATTCGTTTAGTACAAAAGTCACCAAAAGATTTGGTACTGTTTATCGATCCTTGTTTTTCACTGGCTGGACGCTCAAGGTTATAAAAATGTCTTATATAAGCACCAAGATTAACCGAATAAAAGTTTTGAGTTTTTTTATCATCGTTATAAGGCATACCCACCTTTTTCAAATAGACGCGTTCCACGAGGTAGCTAGTTCTGCCGAGTGAGGCGTTGTGAGAGACCTGACGTGCTTCAGTTGTTCTTTGTTGCTAGCTGTGACGTCATGGCCTTGATTCCTTTCGCCATGCGAAGTATTCTATAAAAAGAACCTTATCTCACAGTTCAATAAATAGCTAAAATCGTTCGTTCTTTCATGTATCAAGTTATCTGTTTGTTTCAATGCTTACGTTTTTGACAGATAGTGTTAATTCTAACAGTTCAAGGTAAATATAATAACATTTTGTTAATGTTTGGCACCTTTATATTTATGTTATATCTCCTCAGATGTTCTTTCAACAACGATCTTACTGTATATAACTAACACGCCTAACCTAGGGCATCGTTCCAGAAGAGGTTCAGACTGAACTTGAAACGAAATCAGTTGTCTCTTATGATTGTAAAATGGTCGTGGCTCCTGTTTTAACCTAATAATTGTCGATCAAATTCATCTGAATTCTAAATTGAGGGCTTGTGTTGAACGTGTGGCTTGTAGTTATCCCCATTATTAGGATTTAAGAGAGAGAGAGAGAGAGAGTAGACCCGCCAAAATATGTAAGGTTTCAGTTTATTGGTTACGTTATTTTAGTTTGCTAACTAAGGCTAAACCAAACTTCTAGAGTCCAAATTTTCATAGAAAGAAATTTTTAGAAAATACAAACTTTTTTTCCTGTCAATATTGATCTGTCACTATTTTATTAGTGTTATTTTGTAGGTATTGAGAATATCTATCAAAATTGACAGCTATGACGTATGAATACGTGAGAATAGATCTAGTCCCTTTTCTAGCTATAAGATAAGGTTCTTCCTATTAAAATTGGACTGTATCATGAAACTCTAATTAGTGGGAATGTATGTTTCTTCACCTACGTACCTAAAAAAATATTTACTAGAATACATCTTATTACCCTCCACATTTTAATAACGCCAATGGGGAAGGGAAAAGGAAGAGAGAACTTAAAGTGAAGTTTCCGCATTTTCTTGGAACCAGAACTATAAACCATTCAGAAAAAGTCAGCCTTGTCATCCGGCCGGGATTCGAACTCCAGCATCCCCATCACAGGTAAACCAGACTAAACGAGCTCTACGTTTAGTCCGCGTGCCCACCGAAGCGCGTTGCATACAATAACGGATTGTGAGTATTCTAAACTTGTTTGACAGCCATAAATTAATTTATTTTCATGACAGGTTGGCACTTTGGTTTTATAATTGTATTTTATATTAATTATGACACATTTTGAAACACACTCATGCCTGATAAAATAGTTAGTACGTTTAACTAACAGACTATTAACAGCCTAATCTAGGGAGTAATTAAGAGGTGTGTGTGTGGCTTAAATTAATTTAATCTGAACTAGCATTGAAAGAGGTTGATAAAACGACAGTAAAAACTTACAGATGGGGGAAAAAAGTTTATGTTCAACTGCTAGGAATCATCTCCCACACTCTCCGTAAACGGTGACCAAGATCACTGAAAGTCTAACGCCTTATACCCCACGATCACCGGTACGTGTTATTTTAAAAATACGCAGACACCCTGTTTCCTGAGTCGACATTCAAAAATTTACTTGGGACGTCGGTTTCTGAATTTGATGTATTTAAAATGTTTGAAAGTTTGTAATTTCCATTAGGTTAGGTTAGATTAGGTTAGGCCTGGTTTTTTAATTTAAAGCCATACAAACCCGGTCGTACGCGGAACTCATGTGAGTCGCGTTCAGTTAAGCTTGACAAATTCTGGATTAGATCGTTCCACAACTTGTAACAACTATGTTAGATTAGATCAGGTAGTTCATATGTTGTTTCTTTAGACTTTTTTTTATGTTTTATTATAATCTGTAACCTTTATTTCACCACTAGGGTTGAGGGGATTAGGGGGACCTGTAACAAGGTGTCTACAGATCATCAAATGAAATGAAATTTTTATAATGAATTAATTTTTCGACCCTTTTCAGTGGTCGACTGGTCTAAGGCAGCGTTTTTCAACCGGTGTGTCTCGGCACATTGGTGTGCCTCAAAGGGTCATCGGGTGTGCTGTAGGACTTTGGAGGACAGTAAAAAATTAAACGAGAAAAAATTTGAAGAATAAAAATAGATCTTTCTAAATCCATGATCAACATTATTTTTAAAAATAAAAAAATAAAAATTATTATTATTATTATTATTATTAACTTTAGATATTCGAATTTTAAACACACTCTTAGTATTCGTTATTTTAAATATAAAATCTTTCCTTAAAATCTGATTGTGTGCCTTGAAAATTTAAAGATTTTTTTTAGTGTTCCGTGAGTTGAAAATATAGAAAATCGCTGGTCTAAGGTGTCACGTTCATAATAGACTGAACTGCTAATGACAGTTAGATAAGAGTCCGAATTCAGTCAGGTGTACTTAAAGTGTTGTGGGTTTTTTCCTAAAGGGTTTTCCACTCTCCCTCCATACAAATGGTGGTACATCTTCTCTAAATTCAACACTTCCTCATCCCTAACACATTAGCTAAGTACATATAAGTTTTGCCCGACCGGGTGGTAAAGCGCAGTGATAAAAGAAATGTGTGCTGGTTATGAATATTGCGAGGTAAGATCGATATAGGCCTACTAGTAAGAAAGAATAATATTTTAATAGCTTTCCCACCTCTTATACGTTTTAATGAAAACACCTCCAATATTTCCAAGTTTCTGATGATGCTATAGAAGGATCAGAACAATTTTCTTCTTTATGATTATGCGTACCGCAGTGAATATTTTCACACTTCTATTGCAACGTAACATATTATTTTATTAGTAGCCTCCCCGAATGTTATAGAGAACACTCAAAAGAGACATTTCGGCCTTACTTTCTACTAACAGAATTGCTCTACGGGGGAATAATATATGGTTTAGATTATTGTTTATCATTCTGCCATAAAAAACACTTTGTGAAAGAACTAGCCTTCAAATACTCCCCATCCACCGGGTAACGCTGGTACGAAACCTTGGCACAATTATTCTGCGCATGCACATCTCAAATTTATAAAGACACTCGCCTTTTTGCAGTCGGCCAGTACGGATGTGTTTTTATCACTTTCACTCGCGTTTTGGCAGTTCCAAGACAGGAAGGGATGTGTGTAATGATCATTACAACTAGGTTTTTTTTTATAGTAAAAGCAATTAGTCATTCATAAGATGGTAACAATAATTAAATTATTTCAGTAAATCAAACTAGATTAATAAATGTAATATTTATTTGATATCTCATAATTTTCTATTAATACGTCGTATCATCTCAACGCACGTTGGTAGAACACGTAACTAACTACCTGGTACCTGAATATAAGATCACATTAGCTATCACTTTTTTTTAACGTATGCCACTAGGGTTTATTGGCTAGGAATTTCTGGTGTTTTATTGACAATGGTGGATATATAACGGTCTTGTAATGTTGGGGCACCATGCTGGTGCAGTTACTTCACCTCGATGTGAAGGTATGGTGATGATGAAGATGATTATGGGGTACCAGTAAGAGTCTTAAACCTAATTTAAGCCTAATTAACCAGAAAATGCAAACCATAAGAACAATTATCTTCCTTCGGGAAAAAAAACCTATGGTACTGCCGGGAATCGAACCCGGGATCTATATATTAGCATCCAGGAATGCTGGTCATCAGCCGGCCATCTAGCCGTAAGAACTAACATGCCAGTACAGAGAAAGACCAAAGTGAGCTGGTCTGGATCCAAACCAAGGAATATTCAGATAATAATACGCCGTGTGTGTTTGGGCTGTAATCTCAAGGACAAGGGAAGATACCACAAGTTAGCCATGTAGTGAGAAGAGGAGATAGTGTGATAAAAAATAATCTGTCATCTCCTCGCGATACAGTTCCTCGTGTTTGATTGATAGCAATTAGAGATAGCCTGGAAACATTCATAATCATAAGGTCGATTTTCCTCAGCACTTTTGGCAAGGCAGTGGTAAGAGAATGAATCGGTCAGCTAGCGTCAAGACGGTTACTGTTTTCATTTGAATGGGCTTTTTTTCATTCGAATGATTTTTTTTAATTTGAATGAATTTGAAAGAATCGAATGAATCGATTCTGTTCATCCGATTTTGCCCATCACTATATAGTAGTTGAGTCTTTCTGTCATCACGACTCGGTGCGGACACTACAGTCCAAGGTCTCTTAACCACTGTCCTATTAAATTGGATGACATGCGAGAGTATTCCCTACGTTCTAAAGCTCAGACTTTTTTTGTCCACTTGTTCGCTGTGTTATTGTGTGCGTGAAGTGGTTTCAGTTTACGCTGGAGAGGGAATTGCTATTGGTTTAAGGTAATAACAGTCATAATTTGTATTTAAAATAAAGATATGATTAATTATTCAAGTCAGTTGGGTTACATATAATATGTGCTACAACGACCAGTTAAATTTAAAATGTAGGCCTAAATACTAAAGTATTATAGAAAATAAGTGAAAATCTTTTTTAAAAAAAGAGAATCATTTATATGAATTAAGTTTGAGGTAGTTAAGTAGGTAGGATACGTGTCTCTTGATCTGAATAAATTGTGGTTGAAGCTAAATATCTACGAATATCAACATACAGGCTGTAAATCATTATAATTGTGGCACTGCCCGTACGGAGGAGACCACATTCGAATTAATTTAAATATTAATATTATAAGGAACGTACTTGGTAGAATGACAATTGGTTGATTGATTTATAGAATTCTTAAGTCAATTAACAATACAAGTTATGAACATGAGGTATGGTTTAATAA
The DNA here is from genome assembly GCA_902155825.1 of Timema genevievae. NCBI lineage: Eukaryota > Metazoa > Arthropoda > Insecta > Phasmatodea > Timematidae > Timema > Timema genevievae. The sequence goes on from CABFWO010003791.1 coordinate 72,838, forward strand.
AAGGGAGATTGTTAAAACAGAAAAAGATTTAGATGCTAAGTCAATTAACAATATGAATTGATGGAAGTGATGAAGAATTAGTTATTCAAAGAGAAAAAAATTGTTTAAGTCAGGAATTTAATCACTTATAAATACATAACTATCTTCCTAAGAATCACCTAGAAATTGTTCAAGAGCAATTTGAATTTAAAAAATAGGTAAAACAGTAGTTGAACAAGATTCTATAAAGCAATAAAATTATTAGAAAAATTTTTGAACATTTTTTCTGAAAATAGAAATTGTAGATAATTAATGACTGAACTGGAGTCGTTATTACAAGGGACAATTACATGAATGATCAATTTAATAGCATCTAGGAAACAGTCAACAAGGGCAATTATGCAGTCACAAACAAGTGATAAAATTAATAAAAGGTTGGGAATTTGACTAATTACCTAACTGATCAATTTAATAGAATCTATTAAATATATAAAAAAAAAGGGCCATTACACAATGCAAACAATTAATAAGATACAAAAAAAGGTTGATCAGTAGTAAGTTGGTAATTTGGTAATATGACTTAGCCTCTAACTCTTTTTCTGTTTTAACAATCTCCTTTTTATTAAACCATCCCTCATATTCATAACTTGTATTGTTAATTGACTTAAGAAGTGTATCAATCAATCAATCACTCAACTGTCGCTCTACCAAGTATGTTCCTTATAATATTAATTTCATAATTCTCTTTGCTACAAATTAAAATGAATTTAACTAATATAATTTAAATATGTTGAAAAGTGACACTTGGACACGAAAATCGAACCTGGGACCTTTTGAGCGTCACTTCTCTACCAATGAGCTATTCAGGATTCGTACCGTGCTCAAGGTCATTCTTCACTTGTAGTTTAAGTCTAAGTCTGTGATGGACATGTGGAAATCATCAGCTTCATATAAGCTATCAATCTTCGGGGACTGACGCTAAAATAAAAGCATGAGGACTGGCGCCGCTGCATTTTTGCAATACCCTCTAGTGTTTTAAATAATAATAAAAACACATTTAATACGTAATATTATTATTGAAGCAATATTATTAAATACATATTTGAATAATATTATGTTTTTGTTAATTTTGTTTTTTTAATTAAAAATAATGTTAAACTGTTACAAAAATAAAGCTTGGAAAAAATATTATAAGACATTATTCTATATTTTACTGTATTGCAAAATTATTGATTTCTTTCTTCTACATTATTACTTTATTATTTTATTTTAAACATACGGTGGCAATGAGCCAGATGTATGACATCACGACTGGCGCCGTTGCGTATACACAACATTCCTGCATGACGCCAGTTAAAACTTCCATATCTGAAAAAATAAACATTTTTTTGAATGTTTGATTACATCATACTACGCAGCAGGAACTGATTGAGAGATACGAGTGGATCCAACCAATTACCTTTAATTATTTAAAAATACAGATGTTGCTAAAATGCAACCGAGCAAGTCACAGAAGATTAATATCGTAAGCTATCAGATACCACAGTCATCTGTGACTAGGGAGGGCTGTTGTGCTGCCAACCTAGTAGATAATACAAAATTTAAATTATTTCCACACGTCCATCACAGAATCAGCCTTAAACTATGAGTGAAGAATGCTCCTGAGCATGGGATGAATCCTGGATAGTTCAGTGGTAGAGCAGTGGCGCACTAAGCCTAAGATCTAGGGTTCTATTCCTACGTTTAGGTGTCATTTTTCAACTAATTTAAATATATTAATTATGTATAGCTAGTATTAGTACCGATATGAGTCTCTATTATGTAATTAGGAATGTGCTCATACTGAACTTAGCAACGCTGTGTATGGATCTCTGAATATGTAGTAAATTGTGATGGTCTGCAGTTTCTTGTGTTTGGATATTATATTTATATTTGACTAACAGAAATACCCAGTGTTGCCAGGGGTAACAACGCAATGGATTTCATAGTTACCCCTTGCAACGAGGAAAAGATCCATTCATCTTATTTCTTCCCACTCAGATTTTAATTTATTTAAAAAAATCAAAACCAAATTTTAAAATCCTTGCTTCGAGTTTCACATGTTTGTGTACAGGGCAATTAATTTTTTAAATTTCAAACTTATGCTTGAGGCAGATATCACGCACCGTCATGACAGACACACAAGATCTTCAATTTTTTTTTATATAGATTGTGTAATAGCTATCGATACTTTCATATTTTCATGGTTTTTTTTTATAATTTTGGTATAATTTTTTTGTCAGATTATGTAGAGGGTCATAAAATTGAGTATTAAAATTAATATTTCAATAAGTTTAAAGATAAAGGAGGTGGGATATCGTAGTGATAAGTCGAGACCATGAATATTTAAGAGGAACCCTAGCCACTGGTAGTTAAGGGTTTTCAGCCCCTGAACCACCACCTGCCAATAATGGAGAAGAGTATACCTATTAATTTTCTCAGAATATGCCACTGCTATTAGTGTTGTAATTCTTGAAAAACCCCTTTCGTCAACCCTCACTTAGAAATGCCATATTACTTAGGTATTAATTGGTGGTTTGGAGTGACCCCTATACAAATTTCAATTTCAATTTTCTACCTCACCTAAAAGTGTGTATTTCTATTCATACTCTAAACCCCCTAAACCCGATTTCAAGGAATGCAATTTTAAAATATCAAATTGTTAACATTTAACGGTTGTTTGGAGTGGTTCCTATACCTGCCTCTCGAATGTGATTTTACTACAATATTGAAAACTACTTATTTTTAATAGTTTTTGAAATTTTCAGCACTCCATCTGTGTCCTTTTCCTGGATTCCTATTTGAAATTTTAAGAAACTCTTACTTTCTTATTTATTTGGAGGGGTAACTAACCCGTTGGATGAGTTTGTATTCTTCTACCACAGTGAAAAGTAGTCGTTTCTATTATTTTTGGAAAGTTTGATCATCCTCACCCTATTTTTCTAACTTTCACTTATAAATATCATATTTTAAAACTTATTTGGTTATTTGAAGTGATTTTATACCTGTATGCCAAATTTCAATATCATATATTAATCTAAAAAAATTCTACTTATAATCCTCCCTCTCCCCTTCCTCTTTCATTACCAGGAGCCCCAGTTTGAACCTTTCCATTCTTAGATTTTTTTGATTGGTTGGAATGGTTCCTATAACTGCCTGCTGAGTTTAAGTTTATTAAACACAGAATTGTTTGTTTTTAATAGTTTTGGAAACCTTCAGACCCCCTTTTTTTTCTTAAATTTCCATTTGCATTTTTTTTTTACTTTTTTTAGTTAATTTGGGGGGGTTCACTTGCCAGGCGAGTTTTAATTTTCCATCTCACTGAAAAGTAATTATTTCTGTTATTTTTGGAAGGTTTGAACCCCCTCTCTATTTCTCTAACTTTCACTTATAAATGTCAAATTTTAAAGTTTATTTGGTTATTTGAAGTGTTTTTTTCTACCTGCTTGACAAGTTTCAATTTTCCACTTTATCTTTTAAAAAAATAACCCCCTTCTATTTTATGGGGTCCCATTTTTAGATTTGTATGGTTAAATGGGGCAATCCCTCTTCCTTCACGCCAGATTTTGGCCTTCCATTTTATCTACGAGTGGCTTATCTTTTTTGGACTCACACAAACATGTTATACATACGTTCTGCTTTAAATATTTTGAAAGTATGGCTATGCCAGCCAAAACTGTAAATTCAAATAACGCAAAGTTATTGGTGTGTTTATATTTTAGCGGTTACTTATTTTAGATTAATCGTTTCAACAGCTGCTGCCATTTATTTTAAAGTTGTTTTAATGGGCTTAAAATCAAATAATTTCATAAGGGTATTATTATTGTAAAGATATTTTTACACGACAGGTATCTAGCTATTGGTCAACTTTAATGTTTTGGATTTTCTCCATTTTCTTCTGACTAACATAATAACCTTTACTCACCACACATGTATAATACTAAGCAATCTTAGTCCACTTAATTCACCTTTCAAACTTTTTAGAATTTGTTGACCTTATTTGTATCTCTACTGAGACTACATTGAAAAAATGTTTGAAGTTTGATAGGTGTTTTGATTCAAATTTAATACCCGCCTCGGTGGCGTAGTTGGCTAACGCGCCAGTCGTGTTGAGCCAGACCACCGAGGACGGGGAGATCGAGGTTCGAATCTCGGTCGGGTGAACTGGGGGTGG